>CARXXK010001824.1:0-12807 GCA_949089665.1 Macrosiphum euphorbiae
AATGTATTATTTGTACACGTCTATTAGTCACGTTCAGTACATTCGGTCATCTATTTTCTACGGTTTTGGTGTACACCACAGATATATTATATTAATACTAGTATTAACTAGTATTTTACTAATATTACTATATTATATCTGTGGACTGTGGTGTACACCGACGTACATTATTATTATTCTGATTTACCTACGAGTTTATTTACGTATACCACGGTAGGTATTAAGGCTGGGCATTCACGAGTTAAGGAGTTAAAGTTAAGTTAAAAAGTGAAGTTACTTTTAACTAAGTTAATTAACGAGTTACTTTTTTTAGAAGTAACTTCTAACTTAACGAGTTACATTTGTCCCCGTGTTATTCAGTAACTTAACGAGTTAATTAATTTTATTGGCACGTTAAGTTAATTTTTTCCCAAACAACATATTTAAAATAAATTCAATTTTGTAAAATGAATTATATAAAAAAAAAAACTGAAATATTAAATATATTTTAGTAAATAATAATTTATAAAAATAGTAAGTTATTATATATTGCATATTCACAGAAAATATTATATAACTATATTCACGGGGTGCCGCCACTGGGTGACTTCCCCCTCCTGTAAACCAAATCGTCATCACATTTACTTATTGTATCACATGTAAATACAGATTATAAATATATTATGTTTGTTCAATAAAAAAAAAAAAAAAAAAAACTATATTATGGACGGAAATGTCATAGGGGTAACCACGTCATTAATAAAAAAAAAAAATAACAATTTACTCAGTACCTATCCCATACACGAGATATAAGTGATACAACCTAACCTATACCTATACTATTATTAAACTTATTACTTATTATTATATTTTATATTAAAAAAGGTAGGTAGGTATAATTATAAATTTTATTTAAAAAAAAAAAAAAAAGTAACTTATTTTTAACTAAGTTACTTTTATTTTATAATTAACTTGTAACTTTTAAAAGTTAAAAAATTAGTTAACTTGCCCAGCCTTGGACTAGGTAGGTATATTGCTCTGGGGGCTGACGTCGGCACATATAGTCGACCTGTTGTAGTTGTCAACACTGATATTATTATTATTATTATTATGTACACACACGCGCGCACCGTCAACCGTAATGCATCTCAGCACTCTTTTTGTATCTTTGTATCTTTGTATCTTTGTATTCATTTGTAAGTTATAAAACATATTAATAAAAACTACATAAAACATGGCGCTGTGGCTAGAACTTGTTTGTCTATTGCTATAATTTGTAAATACACTACAAACTCAAAATGGATTCAAAAATACCAAAAGAAATGAACTTCAGCGGCAATATTGAAGCAAATTGGAAAAGCTGGAAACAACGACTGTCATTATACCTACTAGCAAGTAATAAAAACACGTGTTCGGACGAAACAAAAACGGCGATATTACTCACGTTACTTGGAGAAGAAGGCATCAATATTTATAATACATTTACTGAAAAACAAATCTATGACGAGAAGAAAGTCCCAATATTTCAAAAAGTAATTGCGGCATTCGATGAGTACTGCCTAGGAAAAAAAAATATTGTATTTGAAAGATTTAATTTTCTTAAATACAAACGCCAACACGGACAATCACTAGAAAACTTCATCACACAATTAAAATTATTAGCAGCATCGTGTGAATATGGGCAACTCACAGACTCTATCATAAGAGATCAAATTATTATTAATACTTCAGATGTAGTACTCCAAGAACAGTTAATCAATAAGTCTGATTTATCATTAGAAAAAACTATAGAAATCCTTAAACAATCGGAAAATGTCAAACATCAAATTGAAATAATAAACAAAGGGGAAAAAGAAGAGTCAGAATATCCCCATGTCGATGCAATAAAAAGAAAAAACAAATATAATACAAATAAAAATAAAGTTACACAAGCAAACTTCCAGTGCAGCAGATGCGGCACACAACATCCAGCAAGAAACTGTCCGGCCTTTGGGAAACAGTGCAAGAAGTGTGCTAAACCCAACCATTTCGCAAATGTATGCCGATCGAACAAAATGGTTCAAGAAATAGCAGATGAAGAATGTGCAGATGAAGAATGTGCAGCGATCAACAGCTTGTTTGGAGTCAGCGAAATCATTGTGCCCCAGACACATAGCATTCAACAACCATGGTTCGAGGAGATTAAGGTAGAAAATAACTATATTAGATTTAAGCTAGACACCGGTTCTCAAGTTAATTTAATACCTCTGAATGTATATAAAACACTTAATATAAATAAATCCTGGAATAGTACAACTATTAAACTTGAGGCTTATGGTGGATATAAATTCATGCCGTTAGGCTCAATAAGATTAAAGTGTGTAGTTAATAATATTATGGCATGGGTGACATTCTTAATAATAAATAATAGTACCATACCTATACTGAGTCTAGAGGCATGTGAGAAATTTAATCTAATCAAAAGACACGAAAAGTGTATCAGCATGATCACACAGTGCACTAGCCAAAAAGACAACTTTTTGATAGATAATAGTAGTATTTTTAAAGGGATGGGAACATTCCCGGGCGAACATACAATTAAAATAAACCCCAATAGTCAAGGATCTATCAAACCTGCGAGGAGATTACCTCAAACATTATATAAAGATGTACAGGTAGAACTTAATAAATTACTAAAGCATAAAATTATATCTAAAGTTGAGGAACCCAAAGAGTGGGCTAGCAACTTCGTGATAATAAGAAAACCAGATAAAAAATTGAGACTTTGCATAGATCCATCAGAACTTAATAAGTCATTAAAACGAGATAACTATTTGATTCCAACATTTGAAGAAATCCGCTCTAAACTAATAAATAAAAAAATATTCACAGTGTTAGACATTAAAAAGGGATTTTGGCATGTGAAACTTGATAGTAAATCATCAGACCTATGTACATTCAGTACACCGTTTGGCTATTTCAAATTCAACAGACTTCCTTTTGGAATTGCAACAGCCCCCGAAATATTTATAAAGTTAAATCAAAAATATTTTGGGGATATAGATGATGAAAACATCATAATTTACTTTGACGATATATTAATTGCCACTACAGACGAAACATCTCATGACAGAGTATTAAAAAAACTAGTAGATAGGGCTAAAGCGCTAAACATTAAATTTAACAAAGATAAATTACAATTCAAAAAAACAGAAATAAAATATGTTGGCCATATTTTCAATGAACAAGGAGTTTCTCCTGATCCAGACCAAATAAAAGCTATAGTGAGCCTTAAGGAACCTACATCGAGAGTAGAATTACAAAGATTAATAGGCATGTTCAACTACCTTAGAGAATTCATACCAAATATGTCCAAAATTATCAGTCCTCTCAGAGAGTTACTAAAAAAAGACACAATATGGGTATGGGAAAAGAGACATCACTTAGCTCTAAAAGAATTAAAGGAACTTGTAACAACATCACCAATACTAACACACTTTAATCCAGATAAAGAAATAACCATTCAATGTGATGCTTCAAAGGACGGGTTGGGATGTTGTCTTCTCCAGGACAAAAAACCCATAGCTTTTGCTTCACGTAGCATGTCAGAAACCGAAATATCGTATGCACAAATCGAGAAAGAATTTCTTAGCTTAATATTTGCATGTAGGAAATTTCATTACTATATCTTTGGTCGCACAATAAATGCACTAACTGATCATAAGCCTTTAGTGTCAATCATGCAAAAGGATGTAATAAAAATACCATCAAATCGCTTACAGAAAATGAGACTAAAACTATTAGAGTATGACATTAGATTAAAATACCTGCCAGGAAAAAAAATGCATATAGCAGATCTATTATCTAGAGACTACATGCAAGAGACCTTTACAGAGGAATTTGATACTGGGGCTACGGTGCATTGTATAAATAGATTTTACAACAATAATCTTCTAAATATTAAAACAGAATCTGAATTAGACCCAGTTCTTAATAAGATAATCGAGTACTATTACCAAGGTTGGCCAAATAGGAAACACATAGATAAATCAGTGCAGCTATACTATAACTTAAGAAACGAAATAATTATTGAAAATGGTATAATATATGTCGCAGATAAAATAGTGATTCCTACTAAGCTAAGGCCCCTCATACTTAAACTGCTACATGAAAGCCATTTAGGATTAAATAAAACAAAATTAAGAGCAAAACAAATTATTTATTGGCCGGGGATGTTTAATGAAATTGAACAATTTATAAATAATTGCAACACTTGCAATAAATTTCAAAATTCAAATAAAAAAAGCCCTCTAATTCCTCATGAAGTTCCAAATTACCCGTATGAAAAGGTAGGAGCAGATATTCTATCCTTTGAGGGTACAGACTATTTAGTTATTGTTGACTATTACTCAAAATGGTTTGATTTAATTAAATTAAAATACAAGACTGCTAGTGAAATAATTAAAAAAAGTAAACAAATATTTAGTACACATGGTATACCAAAAACCTTCATAGCTGACAATATGCCGTTTAACTCAAGTGAATTCATAACTTTTTCTAAAACTTGGAATTTCACAGTTGTTACATCTAGTCCCCATTACCCACAAAGCAATGGCCTAGCTGAAAGGACAGTACAAACTAGTAAAAAATTACTTAAAAAAGCCCTAGAAGAAGGATGTGATGTAGAGGCAATGCTTCTAGAATATAGATGCACCCCAATAATCAGTCTGCAAGCATCTCCAGCAGAACTATTATTCAGTAGGATTTTAAGAACTAAATTACCAATAGCTAACAAATTATTAGAACCCAGACTCCAACATAAAGTACAAACTAAACTAAAAGCATTCCAGCAAAAATACAAATCCAATTATGACAAAACAGCTACCAAAAAAGAAACACAATTTAAACCTAATACAAATATATTAATACAAAATAATAAAGTGTGGTTACCGGGGAAGGTCATAGCTAAGGCAAATGCACCCAGATCATACCTTGTTGAAAACAATAATGGTACAATTATCAGAAGAAATACTAAACACTTAAAAAATACTAAAATTAATGTTACAGGAAACAGTAATTAGGGAAACATAGAGGGGAAATCAAAAGTGAAAAATAAGTCTAACAAAAGTGTCTTGGTGAAAGAACTATCAACCAGACCCATAAGAAAAAAAAAAGTACCTAACAGATTTAAAAATTTTGTAATGTAATTTAGCATAAACCATTAAAACCAATGTAACCTATTATATACCTGTCAAACTGTACTATTATTATGATCATTATATTATGTGTTGTATTATTATTATTATTATCATCATATTCAAACTGTATTACTAATAATTTTGTATTATAACATTAAATACTATGTAATATTGTATTCAATTATATTTGTAAGAAAAAGAGAGATGTTGTAGTTGTCAACACTGATATTATTATTATTATTATTATGTACACACACGCGCGCACCGTCAACCGTAATGCATCTCAGCACTCTTTTTGTATCTTTGTATCTTTGTATCTTTGTATTCATTTGTAAGTTATAAAACATATTAATAAAAACTACATAAAACAGTCGACCGACGTAATTACTGAACCGATTTCGGGCAACGCGCTCCAAATACTGCGAGGCACTCGACGTGTTAAAACCGATCGGTATGGAATCCCCCCTCAACAATCAAAAAAATGCGTACAAGCGTATATCTCCTATGTGTAACCTGTGTAGAATATTATATTGTGGATTATGGTAGATAATGGTAATAATGTAAAAAAAATAAAAATTGTGTTAAAATTATTTTATTCGACTGAACGTTTTATAAAAAATATATTGTCAGCGGTGGGTTGTATATAAAAAGTGGGTCACTGTATAATGGATGGTATTAAATTTGAATTCAATGATATAATATCATAAGAAAAACGATTCTGAACGGAGACTGAGCTGTCAGTCAAGGTGTAGGACATATTATATACATATCTATGGTATTAAAAAAAAAATTGACCTATAATAGGTAGGTACCTATATTAAATTCAAAATTAATCATATCACAATATCCATTAGGTAGCTACTTATAAGACGTTATATATCAACAACAAACGGTGATACTATCATAGATATATAATAGTACACTTTAGAAGTTTCAAGTAGGTACCCACGAACAATATTATATAATCACAACAAAATAACTAGGTTTTTTAATATGTAATTTCGTCCAAATTTGAACATATAAAATGACTATAAAAATAAACTGTGATTGTATATTTTTTAGATTTTTCGGTAATAGAATTAACTACTTACGTGGAATTTTTTTTTAAATTTTCAATCCTTTGATATAAAAGTTGAACATTTTATAAATTTTTAACTACAAAATAATTATTCAATTTTAAATTTGATAAATTTTGTCCAAAATTTGATCTTTAAATGCTTATAAAAAAAAATGTTGCGTATGTATCTATAATATTTTTCAACTGCTATTGTAACAATATGTCAGGAGCCTTGTATTACATTTTTTACACTTTTTGGCCCAACAGATAAAACTTTATTGATATTTATAGAAAAAAAAACTAAAAAATTGAAAACTGAAAATATCCGTAAACAGCACAAAAAATATTAAAATATTTTCAAAATTTTATGTTGTAAATGCTAATATAAACACTCAGTGAAATTTTCATGTATCTACAGTTATTCGTTTTTGAATTACAACAAAATAAGGAAAATGAGAAATCGAGTGAATATCCTATGTTGTAAAAATTTTGAATTTTAAACGCTCATAAAAATTTAATTTGTCTTTCTTATGGACATTTTTTTTTTGATAAAGGTATATAATCTTATGAGGAATCTTGTATTAAATTTTAAAATCTTAGATATAAAAAGAAAAATTTTACGAATTCTCAACTCAAAATAATTTGATCATTTTCGTAATTTTTCCATATTCTGTCAAAATTCGAACTTTAAATGATTATAAAAAAAAAACTTTGACTAAGGATTTTTAATATTTTTCAAATGTCAATGTAACAATATAGGAGGAGCCTTGTATTAAATTTTCAAGTATTTTTACTCAATAAATACATTTTTATTGATATTCAGAAAAAATAACCAATAAAGTTGGAAACTGTAAATGTCCTTAAACAGTTCAAAATAAATCAAAATATTTTGAAAATTTAATAGTGTGTACAAAATGCAAATATAAACAATTTAAAGTTACACCAAAAACCAAATTCGATTTTGAGGAAGAATTTCCGTTTTTCCTTAATTTTTCTTTTGTTTTTCTTAGTGCTTTTGAAAATTACGGTGCATTTTAAATTTTGACCTCTCCAATGCACCAACAATATTCACATTCCAATCGAACAAGATACTGAATTGGAAAATTGAAGCATTATTTCAACTACTTATCGTGTACACAGAGACAAACAAAAATTTAAAATTAAAAAATTTAAAAAAAAAAACACACATCATTGTAAAATCAATACACTCATCGTTCCACTCAAAATCTAAAATTACCTATCAGTAGCGTACATACAAATTATTTTCACTATGGGCCGATTTATCACTATAGTCAGCCAGCGCGACTAACATAGCCAGGAGCTGGGTGGTTATAAATACAAATACAAATTGGGCAATTAAATTTTATAATTATTATGTAAATTTCATTTTTAATTTGTTTTTAAAAAATTGTACAATTTCATACATACATATATATTTTAATGTTATTTTATTGTGAATTTAACACATACAAGTCATCAAAGCAAGTCCTGACAATCCAACATGTCCTTGTTGATTCCTCAAAACGATTTTAATCAATCGGCTAAATTAATCATGGTGAAAAACTGTAAACAGTGTAGAATTACAGTCTACAATCTCCATAGGCTATAGCCATCGCAATCCTCTCATCTCCGAAAGTCGTAGCTAACTCCTATTATCATGCCAGATGAACCCGATAGACGACTAAATCGAAAATTGTGCCTAGGTTTCTAAATTTACTGAATAGGTGCCTACATAATATACACACACATGCCATACAAATATACAATTCCATAAATGAATGAGTTTTTCACCCAAGTCTAAATAACCACCTATTCAGCACACCACATTCACTTACCTACCTATTGTAAAAATATTAACTTACAGATTGTGAAGTATATTTATAATGAACAGATAAAAAAAATTAAAATATTTTTAATGTGAGTATTTTACTTTTTTTAATAACAGCATAAATGTTTTATTTCTTATTCTGGAGAAAAACATTGTTATGACTTTACGAGAAATGAGAATTTCAATATACAAAATCGAACTTTGTTTATAGTATCAGTTACTTATACCTTATACACAGTAGGTACTTGCACAATGGTACTCGATAGTAGCGTTATTTTATTTGTAGCGATTAACGCATAGCATAGCTTCTATACACATAATTTTAGCAAAATATCAGCTACTGTATAATAGATATTCACGGTTAGCGTATCGACAACAGCTATCATTTATTTTGAGCTACCTAGTACCTACAAACTATATGGTAATGATTAAAATATTATGATACCTAAATGATAACCATAGGCACAACTAGACCTATATTTTTGAGGGTGCACAAATTATAAATAATTCCCAGACCCCCAGACCCACACTCTATAATTATATATACAGGCTATAACAGGAAGATCTGACAAAAAAAAAATACGCTACTTCAACGTATGAAAAATATATTTTTTTTTTTTAAAGTTATTACATTCTAAATTAATTTACTCAAAAAAATATTAATATTTTAAAATATTCTAAAAAATGATCTACTTGACTTCGATAAATTTTTTTACCATTTAAATATTACCATAAAATTGTATTGATATTTATAGAAAAAAAACTAAAAACATTGGAAACTGAATATGTCCGTAAACAGCTCAAAATATTTAAGAGAATTATGATAATAAAAACACCTATTAGCAATATATTGTATAAAAGAAGTATAAAAGGGAGTTCTGAATTATAAATGGGCCTATGCACGGCGTTGTTCGTCGGTAGAACACTAGTAGGTACCGAGAGTCTTGTTGGGTTTCGTTAGGTTTAGTGAGGTTTAGTGAGGTTTAGTGAGGTTTGATCTAACCTAACGTTTCTAACATTATTGGCCGGTATTATTATTTAGATTTAAATAATTTCGATAATGGCAGCGCCATCTAACGTCGAAAATGTTTAATACTAAGTCGTTTTTGAAGAAATGGCCCTCGCATCTGCTTAATTTCCTAGTTAGATAGCGTTGTTATATACAATTTACAACACGGACATCATTTTAATATTTTTCATCTGCCTTTGAAACAATATACTAGGAGCCCTCTATTAAATTTTCAAGCTTTTTTAACGAACGAATAAAATTTTATTGATATTTATAGAATAAAAAACTAAAAAAATTGGAAACTGAAAATGTCCCTTAATAGCTCAAAATAAGTCAAAATATTTTCAAAAAAAAGGCATGGTTTATAGAGAATGCTAATATAAATAGTCAGTAAAAATTGCATGTATCTATCGTCATTTGTTTTAGTCGTTTTAGAGTTACACAAAAAACCAAAATCGATTTTCTCGAAAACAGATTTTGAGTGAAAATTATACTAGGTACCTACAGAAATACTAAACACCTCATAAAAATATTCAGTTATCTAAATAATAAATATTATGGTGTTAGAAATATATGTTGCTGATCAAAAAAAGTCAGACTTAAGAAATAGATAACGATAAAAGTAGCAATCAATATAATCGGTACAATTTGTATTGAAATATGTTGTTTTGTAATTATTTAAAATTATGCAATAAATAAATATATTTCTATAAACGTTCAAACTTTTTGATAAAATGACTTTAAAGTGTTTACTATTGAGAGATTCACCCTTCAGAAGGTTACCTATTTTTAGGGCTGAAAAACAATTTTAAATAATTTGATGTTTTAATGTAATATTAATGCTAATTTTAGATCAATGGCTATGGCTCACATCCGTTTCGTTTATTAATGGAAAAATTTGGAAAGAGTCATAGAGTTTTTTTATTTAATAGCAATGCTATGGGTAAGTGTAAATGCTGTTTAACACAAAAATACTAAATGGTACATTTATTTATATTCATTATTCAACTATGCATAAATTATTTCACAAAATACATTTCAATCAAATGTATTTATAATATTATATATATATATATATATTTAATACCTATATTACCTCCTGCAGACATTATATTGCAGCCTGCTCCTGCAATTACTTATCGCGTAATTGGCGGAATTTTGGATTTTTATTTTTTTCCGGACCAGCACCTTCTGATGTTATTACTCAGTACACTGAAATTATTGGCAGACCATTTTTACCACCGTATTGGTCTTTAGGTTTCCATTTGAGCCGGTAAAGAAACTATGTACATAATATATTATATAGTAATAGAATGTAAGTACTACTAAAATTTTTTTTTTTTTTTAGATATGGGCAGACTTTTGAAGATCTCATTCAAGTTTATAATAGAACCATAGAAGCTGGTATTCCTTGGGTATAATAATGATGTTTAATATAAAATCATTAGATAAATATTTTAATAAGGCACTGTAGATATACATGAAATGGTTTAATTCAACCTGCAATTTCACTATGGGCTCTGGCCTAGGGGGGCTCCCCCCTATATACGCCCCTGTTACCTATGTAACCGATTTTGATAAGATTATGCTCAATGTTTGTGATTTGGTCCAACTTAAAATATAAGTCAATAGTTATTTCAATAATTTTACCTTACATTTTTTTTATTAAACATTTAAGAAATTATTTTGATATTTACGATTGATATTTTTGTTTACTATTGCATATTGGTTACGCGTACATCTTATACGGTATTATTATAATTAATTGTTTTAAAATATTTACTGCGATAGTTATTGATATAAAAGATTTTTTTAATTAATTTCTAAAAGTATAATTTATAGAGCAACGAAGTGCACGGGAGTCGGCTAGTTATAAAATAACTTAAAAAAATAAATACGACATTGACGAATAAAATGTTATTATTGTAAGAAAAGCCACTTAATTAATGTAAATTACTGTTCTTGCTATCAATGCTTTCAAAACTAACTCAACAGTTGTCTTACAAATAACATAATCGTTTTATTACATACTTTATTACTCAAGGGGACGTTACAGTGATATTTGTTGTCTCCGTCTCACAAGTGGGTAACATAGCAAATTTTACGATCAGCAGAACAAGTTTATCTTCGTTAGTTGAAAGAGCGAATTGTCCTCCTAGACAATTTAAAGGTAACATTATTATCTAGACAATGACTTAGGTTTTTTTATTATATTTTAATTTTAAAGCGAGTCGTAAGTGTATTTTAAAATTGTAAACTGTTTGTACATCTTAAAATACTCATAACTTGCCCTAAAATTAAAATATAATAAAAAAACCTATGAAATTGTCTAGATAATAATCTCAACTTTAAATTTTATAAGAGCTCATTTAGCTGTAATTTTTAAACTAACGGAGATAAATGTGTTCTTCTGAGCGTAAAAATTGCCATGTTACCGCATACTTGTAAGACAGAGACAGCAAATGTCACTGTAACGTCCCCTTAAGATACGCGCAATTCAAACTCAAAATATGACATTACGATTTACAATGATAATAATAATGATACTGATCAATAATTTTTGCCAACTACATAGCTAAAGACACTAGTAAATAATATAAAATTACTATTTCACATATCTCGAGATTTTAACTTATAGATACACGTCTTGTTGCAATAATAATAATAATATAATATTATGAACGGGCGAGGCACACATGAGTTATATCATATGTGTATGATCAGCAAAACATAATATGATCGTTGTTCAAGCCGGTGACCATTGAATTGGCTCCCAATATTAGGTAAAGTACCTCATCGAACATTGAATTGGCTCCCCAGAAAAGGATTATTGAATTGGCTCCCAATATAATTTTCAACAAGTGGTTCTTATAATATAAAAGTTGGAAAAGTACGCGACTTTAATATTTTTAGCGACACAGGGCCGGATATACTGTTTGCAATTATTATCTAATCGTTTATTTTTAAACGCATTATAAATGGTCATAATCATATCATATATCATTAGTTCGTCTCAATCACTCGCAGTTCATTGCAATTTGTCACATTTCGTACCTACATATATTTAATATAAAATTTATTCGGTCGAAAAAATGTTTAGTGAAAAGGGAGAATTATTAATTTTTATAATAAACAAGTTTAAATTTAGCTATCATAAGCTTCTCCAAAATGAATTTAAACGATTCAAATGTACTAAACGAGGATGCACAGCTTATTTAAGAATTTGTAAAAACGATAAATGTTGTATGGGAATCGTCCAATATTAATCATAGCCACAATCCAGATGAAGAAAACAAACTTGAACGCCAAATTATTAGTAACGGACTGAAAAGAAAAGCCATCGAAAGTATATGTGAACGCCCTTCTAAATTGTTGCATTCGTACTTAAGGGAAAATTCTACAAATTCAATTACAACGCAAGATGTTAAATACATCAAACATAATATGCTTCAAGCTCGAGCTTCAGTACGTCCAAAATTACCCAAAAATAGACAAGAAGTGCATGATATTTTACAAACCATGGATATAAAAACATATGATGGTAAACAATTTTTACAAACGAATGATGCGGAAAAAGGAGTGTTATTCAAATTTCAAATTGTAATATTTATATTTTTAATTAGTTTTATGTATAGTTTAATTTATTTTCCAACAATTTTTATAACCAATGAATTTATAACAAATATGTCGAGGGAGCCAACTCAATACATAAAAATATAATTTATACCTATGTTCGGGAGCCAAATCTATAGCTCCG
>CARXXK010001825.1:0-12794 GCA_949089665.1 Macrosiphum euphorbiae
TATATGGGTGAGCCTAATTGACTGAACTGAATGACTGATGGACTGAATGGACGAGTTCAAACAGTGGTGCAACGATAAAATTCAGTCCCATCCCATATAATTTCTTATCACGGGTCCTAGTTCTTATCATGGAACTGAACTGTCCCCATAACCACTGTTGGTAACTACCATGGTCGTAACCACGAATTAAAGATACTTACTGCAATATTATGTGCCGATGTATTCTTAAAGGGTTAGTTAATCTAAACCGACCAACCCACTTCATGTTTCCACCGTGTCAAGATAAGTAGCACTTTTCGGTTACTGAGTTACTCTGATACGGTTTAAAATATGTTTATAATATTCATATTTCATACTATATATTTATACTAAACGGGCTGCATCACTGCGCTATGTATAAAATCATGGAAATAAATACCTACCGCAAAATATAATAAATAGATTAACCTGTAGGTATCTCATCCACAAACAGACGACCACAAAAGTTCTGAATAGATAGTACATACCTAATATTATAATATACATCTGTGTCATTACTAATTAACTATACGTTTATACCTATTGTCCAGCGTTAGTAGATTTAAAGACATGTCATATTATAATATTATAACAAAATACATTTAGTCATAATCATTTTCGAGACGTATACACATCATAAGCTTTGATGATTGAAATTTAAAGTTCGTCAATTATATAAACAATTTTTCATGGTTAACACTCTTAATGAGATTTACTATCGATGTGATTATATATTTATATGAATAGGTAACTACCTACTTCTAGGAAAACTTCTGGCATAGAAAGTTGTATGTTGCTGGCGTAATTACCAAATGCGAACTAACGTATAAATATGTAATAGTTTTAAAGTCCAATAAATCATTTATAGGTTGTAGATGACGTTCACATAAGATAATATCATACTTTTAAGTTCCCAAACGTTTCGGTTTAGGCCCTTCTAAAACGTACTCCCGGAGCCGGGGGTCCTCGAACACCCCCCTAGGTGTATTTTGGAAAAGGTTCATTTTTGTATGACGTTTCTGAAACCTCAAGATTTGTATAGTTGGAAGGTTCGGTGATCAAATTCGGCGTTCGTGTTCGAGCCCATAGGAGCCGTTTTTCTCCGTCTTTTGGGGCTTCAAAAGCTCAAAATTTGCATTTTCGGAGTTTCGTTGCTGACACTAGATTTGGGCGTTCCGAGCCGTTTTGTAGTCGGGCATTATAGGCTACTTTACGCCTGAACGATTGGCACCGAGAGTTAAGTGAATCCGACTTTTGTTCGGGAGTTATGATTTTTAAGTGTTTTTTGTACTTAGAAAATTACGTATTACGTGTTTTTAGATTTTTTTTTTTTCGTTGATCACTACCAAAATTCTAGAATCTGATCATTCAGGCATACGAGGATTCAAAAACCTCTATGGTCAAAATACGTACGACCATTATTTCGCCCGAAATCGTAGTAGCAAAAAGTTAGAAAACAAATTATGCTATTTTTCGTATTATCAAGGCGTCTCCTTGTGGTATACGTCTGTGTAACGTATCAAGTAATAATTATATTGAACTTTTTTTCACACTTATTTTAGTAGGCGTGTAGCTCATTATTCATTAATGTAAATCGATAGGTATATAAGAATAAAATATTAAAACCTATAAAATAATAGGTCAATTCACTCTAATATATGTATTTGAGCTAACAACACAAAATTGGATGTATATTTTGAAGTACTAGCTCCTTCAAAATAAGTCGTATCGTTATGAAACCTTCAAGGATCGAAGCAGACAACCCTCGAGATCAAATTTATTGTCTCAAAAAAGCCGCGACTCGATTTTAAGTTTGAGAAATTGGCAAAAGAAAATTTCCCGCCAATTTTATTTTTGAAAAAATCAAATTTTGAACTCAACGTTTACCCCCTTAATATTTGAGTTTCAATACTTTTAAAAACTGGGAACTGGTGTAGGGCCGCTTCTGCTTCGATCCTCGAAGGTCTTAGGTAGATAGAATTAATATTAAATGATTTGGTTTTTTTAAAATCGTAATATATCGAAAAAACCTAAAAAGTCTAATATTGGTCGTAACGTCTTGAAATCCTCAAGGTTCAACGCAGTGACACCTCTAAATCAAATATACGTTCTCAAAAAAACCGAGTCTCGATTCTAAGTTTGAGAAATCGGCAAAACAAAATTACCCGCCATTTTTTTTTTTTTAAATTCAAATTTCGAAAACTTCGTTAACCACCCATATATAATTGAGTGAAAAATTATTTTTTGAGCTGGGAAGTCTAGGGTCACATCTTCTTCGACCCTCGAAGGTTTTATAAAGAAAGGAAGATTTAAGAATTTCCAAAATCATAATAAACCTGAGAGCAAAATCCCATATTTTAGACCAAAAACCAGCCTGCACAACTATGAAAGCCTATATTATGTTAAACAATTTTGCTAGAGTACAACATTTTTATATATTCAATGGTTTACGAAATTACGAGGGTATCGCAATAATATGAAATTGCAGTAAAATTGCCTGTACAGAACACTTTTTAAACTATGTCTATATACCTAAATGTTTTAATCAAAAGTAAAGAATATAATAAAATACATATAATGTATAATGTATTCATTATTCTAAGTCTTTTCCATAGTAAAAAGTGTTCCTTTTTTAAATTCGTTCCTTAACTTAACAAGTTTAAATATTTTTTTTTCTTTAGTAAATTATCTATTTTTTATAAATATTAATAATGCATACAATTAGCATATATAAACCTATTTGCTTATTCACAGAATAAAACAGTAATATTTCCATGCCATACCTTAATGTACTAGCAAGTAGCAACATCATAGGAATGATTAGTTTTTACAACTTTTAGTTGATTTCTTGATGGATACATAAAGTGTGTTGCTACCTACATAATAATACATTTTTGTCAAAACAAATAGGTGATACATTAATCATTATAATATGTACAATGAACATAAATTAAATAGCACAAAAGCCAAACTTGGGGGGGGGGAGAGCGGTTCTTATATAGCATAAGTAATAGTATATAGTAAATATTATATTTGCTTCATAATATAAAGTATCTATTGTTTGTTCAGATAATAAAATCGAAGTATCATCAGCAAAGCTGATAAGTTCATAGGAATTTTTAAGAGATCATTAATAAATATTATGAATAATACAACTGTGTCTTGTGGTACCTACACCACAAGATACTTTTTGTATTTCACTATACTGATCATTGAGTTTGACTCTTTGAGTTCTACCATTTAGGAAGGAAATCAGTAATCTATTTGGTATACCACGAATACCTGCATGTTCTAATTTATTAATCAATAGTTTATGAACAACACAATCAAAAGCTCTCTGAACATCTAAAAAAATGCCTATTACCTTATTATTATTGTCAATATTTTTTCTAGCAATGTTGTAAACTTTCAAAAGTGCACTTATAGTAGAATATCCACATAAGATACATAAGATGTTTTCTACTTCTAAATAGTAGAATGCATACTGCATAGTAGCATCCTAGTACCTGAATCAGTTGTATTCTTGTTGAGTATAATTTTATATTGTATAAGAAGTAACATCATGTTGTGCAATAGTAACATCGTTGTAAACCACACCATATGTGTAACAAGGTAAATTGGTCACTTGTATATAAAGCCGACTTTTAGCATACTATAGAAACTACAGTATGATATTACTTATTACTAAAAACAGTGTAGTCACTTTTGTCTAGATCGATCTACAAACATAAGCCTTAACTCAAATTCTGCATACCAAATTTTTTAGTAACATTATTATACATACATAATTGGTATCTCAAATTCTTAAAATCCATTTAACTGTTTAATAGAATTTATGCATTTCAATTAAATAACTAGATTTCATACTTCCAAACATCAATAACATAAAAGTAGTAATTTAAAGTTATACTCTAGTGTTGTCTAACATCCAAGGAATTTATAATGTTATAAACTCATATTAATAAACACAAAAATGTAATTCATATAACTGCAATATTTATTAACACTCATAAATTAAAGAGACAATATGCACATAATTATAACAAGAGTACTCATGCAGTTACCGCTATGGGACGGTCTACATGATCGATAGGGTAACGCATTCACACTGCACTGGCTGTATATTGGTGTCTATTGCTCTCCCTACCCACCATTTTCAATCACAGTGCTGACACCTTCCACACTTATAATTAATATATATAACAATAAGTAAGAATAAATATAATATTTAGATTATAATTTTTATTAATTTAAAATTTAACAATATAAGCTTGTTGATTAAATACATTGTGGCTATTTAATAAGTTCTAAGTACGTAGTGGACTTTTAGTCATTTTATTAAAAAAAAATAACAAAATGTCAAGGATATGGTCCAATTTGACCAAAAACATAACCATCATTGAGGTGGCCAGTTCTCCTCAAGAATGCCAAAATGTCATTATCTCTATTGAGTTGCTGAACATTTTCTCTGATGATTCTTGTTGTGTTTTCTCTTTGTGCTCTTGAGCGCATATCTCTGATCTGTTGGATTAAATAAATTATTTAATTTGTTAATTAAATGCCATACACATTTTAAGAAAATTACTTGTAAATTTCTTTGCCGTTGTCCAAATTCTACAAAAAATTGATTTTCAATTATAACCAACCTTTCTGTAAATAACAAAGATGAACACATGACATTAGTATGCAATAAATTGCAAATTATAATAAAATGTTTCACAGAAACAAATCAACACTAGCTAATCAAGACATTAAGCAGAACACCTAGTATTGATATAGCGATTAATACCAATGGACAATGGTAGACAAATTAAGGAAAATAATTAACTTAAGTCAAGTTAAGAAAACACAAGATTGATAAGTTAACAATTAACTAACCATACATTTAACTTGATAAGTAAGTTATTATGGAAAAAAATGTTAACTTAACTTTAAATGTAGATTGTCTACCTTTGATCAATAACATTATTGAAGTGTTCAACATAAATACAATACATCAGTAAATATTAGTTGCATGCAATACTAATAATTATATCAACAATATTTATCAACAATATTCTCATGGACAAAGTACTCACAAAGTGTAATATAAGCATACAAAATCAGTTATAGGTAGTGAAATAAGTAGTTTTCAAAAAATGAAAATAATAATAATAATGATGTATTTCAAATACATGAATAACTTATCTTTACTTTTCCCAGGACGTTGATTAATCTATAAATACAGCACAAACATAGAACAAATTTCAATATAATAATATTGATGTATTTCAAATACATGAATAACTTATCTTTTTTTATTGCATGTCGTTGATTAATCTGTAAATATAACACAAACATAGAACACATAAACATAAAAACATTTAGAACAAGCATGTAACATAGAGATCATTCATTAGGAACTACTTCAATAACTCACGTAGGAAATCCCAAATGTTAGGGTGGGTACCCATTTGCTTGAGTAAAGTTGAATGGAACGATTCTAAATTATTGTTTGTACGGTGATCTTCTCCAAAGACACTAAATTTTTCTGGTCCAATTTGGTTAATCCAAAAACCAAGGATGTAATTATCCAAAAAATGTTCTTCAATGACTTGGATTTCAGGAAATTGTCTGGCATACTGTACTATGACATTGTATCCATCTAACACACAAATATTTGGACACAGTGGATTGTTTCTTGTGGCAGGCAAGTGAGGAAGAGCTAAGACCTGATAAAAAATGTATTAGACTAAGACATGTTAAATTTAATATATAAATTTAAAAAAATCACCATTCTAAGAATCCTAGCTGCTTCTTCATGCGTTCGGATTAAATTTAGTACATTGTTCAATTTTCTATGGCAGTATCGCACGATAGACTGGGTAAAGTGAAACCAACAACAAACTAATCTGCTTGTTGGAAAAATGTGTTCAACTGCATTCATCAGTGCTTTTTCATAATCGGTCACAAACCGAACTCTGTCGTAATTTAAAGGTAACATTTGTCTGATAATACTGAGTACACCACAGTATGTCTCTTCAGTCATACTCCCTAAAAGTACATACACCATTGGAAATGCCTAAAACAGAAAAAAATAATGTCGAAATAATATATACTGACAACAGTGATATTTAATATGTACTTACAACACTATTGAATACTATTTGAAATGTCAGCAGACATTTCAAGTCGGTTGGGTGACTAGGTACAGTTTTGAATGTTTCATCAATGCCAACCAAAGTCACAGTGTTCAAATCTTCTCTGTACAGTTCTATTGCAGAAATTATCCACTAAACCATTAGATTATATTCTGCATGTAGAGTAGAAATATTATCAATTTGCAACTCAATCGTTCGCCATGTAGGGAATTCCGAATTTATAATGTCATCTGAAAAAATATAGTTTAAAACGAATACAAAATAGCAATAAAATAAATGATTAAAACACCATTAACAATAATATTATTCTTGAATAGAAATTCTGTGGTTTTATGTAAAATTAACCAAAGAAAGTCCATTATATTGTGAAGACTGCAGGGTCATATATTTTTTATTTTTATTTCTTCATCAAGTGCAAATCGAATATATTGGAAACCGATATCTCATACCTATAACATATTCATAGTTCAGTGATCGTTACTATGTCATTAAATTATCATTAATCGTCATAAGTTAAAACAAAATTATTTGTACACGTTAATTAATTAATAACTATCAATTATTGTAATTTTTACCTTTAGATACATTAGTTCTCTCTTTATATAAAATGCAAATATAGGAGATTATCACCTTAAAGAAGAATATCAAAATAAAGTATATGAATTAAACATTCCTACTTCAACTATTACTGAAGATATTTCAGAAATTGTAAAGAATATTAAATCTAATATAATTGAAACAAAATCAATTATTGAAAAAAAACCTACCTATAGAATGGCACAAATTTCAGTGGCTAATTATGTGTTAGAAAATAAGTTGATTGATTTCTCACCTCATTTGTAGGTACACATCGTACGTAATGCGTTTTCTAATAGGACACATGTCGTGAGCAAAATTGGGAAGAAATTTCAATGCACATGCAGTAGTAAAAGTACAGGAGAGTGTTACCATGTATAGACCCAGTCATTGGAAGCTGATAAATTAATTTTAGAATCATCAAATAAAAGAAAATATTTGGATAAACCTACATCAAAGTCAACAGTTAAGAATTAAGATACTAATTAATAACTATCAATATTCAATTATTGTAATTTTTAATTAGTCACTAATTTAATAATTTAATAATTTTTATCAGTAGTGATTAATGATTATAACTAACAATGATAAGTGATAACTAATAATATTTTAAAATATGTTGATAATCCCTTTTTTATTTTCACCGATATTATTTTCTTGTCGGCACCACTGAGAAGAACTCGTCCATTCAGCCATTCAGTCATTCAGTTCAGTCAATTAGGCTCACCCACAGATATATACAATAACTAGATAGCTAACTATCGTAACAGTCGGAAGTCAACCGCCATATGCGTGGTAGTCAATGTTTACATTAATTATTGTTATCATTTCTTATCACTATGAAATACAATATATTAAATTAAATTGTTATTACTTATTACTAATAATAATTAATAAGTAATTTATTTAAATATAAAATAAAATTGTTAAGTACGTATAAGTATAAGTAGTATAACAAATATATAACTAAATATTATATAAATGTATGAACCACGGAAAAGAGATTAAACAAGTATAACCAGGTAAAAACTATAAGTGGGTACTCGACCAATATAATACATTTTCACAATTAAGTGTCTTAAATATATTACGATCAAGCACAAATTTATTATTGACAAGTGCAATTATTTTATTTTCTAAATTTGGTATATTTATGTTTTTCAAGTTATCAGTTAGAAGCAAAAAGAAATGTTCTGCGGCATATTTAATTAAGTACTTAAAAATCACATAAAACAATTTTTTTTATGAAAAATGAAAATTATATTAGCAATAATTGACTGTATATAATACAAAGATGTATGCAATCAGCGTTGCCAATGTTTGTTATCTAGTCAGCGGGGAAAATATGACAAAATTACCGTACTTTGAACAATATTACCAGGGTATAGACACTCTGTGTATTGGCAAAATCGGGTGACTGTGGCCTTGAGCACGGTCTCTAAGGGGGCGTGGCATATGTTATCATTTAAATAAATCATATCAATATTATCAGTCCACAGAATAATAATACAATATATTATTATTATTATTTCATTAACAATAAACCAATTTAAAATTACATTATAGTTTTTAATTTATATTAAAACAAAATCCTTATTCATTTTGGATCGCTACTAATTTTCCCAATTTTTTTTCTCCCCAATAATTAATTATCCAATCATATTCATTCCAAAAAATACATTTTCTTCCAAAAACTATTAGTCCAAATTAGAAAATGGCAAATAAATAATTCTCCCAATTAGTTTATTCCCAAAATTATTGTCCCAATACACATTGTTCCAATGTTGGGAGAATGTTCGGTAGGATGATAAAAAGAACATCGTACAGTGATGCCATGCTAGCGGCACTCGTCGCTACGCTCCTCGGCGCCGTCGCTCCGCTCCGCAAATCGAAAATATCCCCCGACTTGCTGTGCAACACCACGTCAAGTTGGTCATTGGGTAACCACAGGCTAACCACTCTTATCTGTCCTTATAATTTTTTGGACAACAGCTTATCACTCGTAATTAATTAGGTAATTTCGATTTAGTCAGTTGGTACTTCTTTTTCGAATTTCAAACCTTATCATTTCTCGGGTTCTTATTTTAACGAAATCTATATATCGAATATTTTTGTTTCTAAATAACTTTTATCCCAAATATTTATGTATACAATAAACAATTATCCCAATTAACTTTTATTTCAAAATTGGGAAAATTGTACATTGGGACAACAATATTTTGGGAAAATTTGGATACTCCCATTCATTTTACCAAAATGTAATATTGATATACTTAAAATATGAAAAATAAATTATTTATCTTTATTAATCGTTTATATAAATTCCGTAACAAAGAGGGATACACGTTGCTAACGTTCTATCAGATTACGGATACGGTACAACTTTTATAGTCCAATACATCATACCGTAGGGATACGTAAACCCTCACAGCTGATCGAGTGTCTATTCTATATTGTTCTGTGATATTACCGTACTTATTGATTTTTTAGGTTATCAGCATGGTTATCAGTTATAATTTCTTATCACAGGTCCGAATTCTTATCAAATTCTTATCAAATATTTATAAAAAATGTAAATCACACTTTTATGCACATATCATTATAAAATCAATACATTATACATTCATCATTCTGCTTAGAATCTAAAATTATTAAATTGTTCAATGAATAATAAAACATAAATTTACAAATAAACATATTTTATAAAAAAGTTAGCAATTATCACATCTTGTCACAATATATGTATGCCTGTGAAATGAAATGTCATTGGTCATTATTGTTCTGAGATCACGTAAATTAGTATAAAGTAAAAATTAATTACAGACAACATAATAAAAAATTCAAAAACAAAAATTACATGATATTTAAAATTAAAAATTATAGTTAATTATTATGATAGTTTCACCCAAGGTTTGGGGTTATTAGATGAACTCTGTTTTCTTTTATGGGGAATTCTATGGAATTCTATGGGAATTCTAACTAGGGAGAAACTGAGCACCATCTTAGTACAGCTCACATAATATCACGATCAAAAGTCTGGGTCAGGTTCGAAGTTCAATATTATATAATATATAGTATTAATACAAAATAAAATCAAATACAAAATAATTATAACAAATATGATGAAAAGCTAATTTTTTTTTTTTGAATTTACCGTACTATTTGACCCATTTTTGGTTGACCGTACTCCGACCGTACGGAGTATGAAATTACCGTAATCCCCCGACAAATACCGTACTATCGGCAACACTGTATGCAATAAATTATTGATATAATATCTGTACAATAATATGATGATAAATTCGAATTGATAAAGTGATAACAAACAAAAACATTGACTACCACGCATATGGCGTTCGGCTTCTTAATCATAGTGCGTCAGATATAATCAGTTAGCTATCTAGTTATTGTATATATCTGTGGGCTCACCCATAGTTGTTCGAAAAATGATAAGACATTTTTATCGCTAACCTTCTACAGGTACACCAACGTTACCGAATAAAATATCTCTATTATTCGAAATGCTGTGTAAGTACCGCAATAGATTTAAAATTTAGAATTTAGAAAACTGGTCGGGTACCTTCTTCATGCGATACTCCAAAATTTGCTTGTAAATAGTATTGCGTTAAATAAATAAATACCACGATTAAAGATATACCTTTAATCGTGATAAATACTAATACTAAATACAATCTTATTTAACAGGACTGAAGAAATAAAATTAAAATAAGGTGGTCAATTATAGTGGGTTTGATGCACATTAAATGTAAAAATGTTAATTTTAAATGTTTATAATCTTTTCCATAAAGTAATTTGAAATATTCTTACTTAATTTTTTTTTCAGCATCAGCTATGGTGCACTTCAAACAAAAACTTACTACAAGCCCATCATTGAAGACAATAAACATAAGCTATGTTCTCAAGGAAGACATTACAAAGAAACAATTAACAAAAATACAATGGATACAACTAGTTACAATATTTAATACAATAATTGAAATGTATAATATATTAATTAATATTAATTTAAGGCAATGTTGGAAAAATGTATAAATTAAATTAAATAAAAATTGTATATTTATAAGAATGTATGTAACATAAACTTAGAGGTTTACCTTCTTTTAATGCGTTACAATTTTCAATTAATTTAAACATAATGTAATCATTAATAGAATAAAAACAAATTAATATGATTAACTAAATTATATTGTTTTTTTTATTATAAGATATATACATATACGACATACCATATTAATTTTCCCTTAATTGAACTTCCCTAACTGAACTCAGGAGCATTTTCCACTTGTGTTCTAGTGTAGAAAGAAGAAACTATAGAATTACAAGGGTTAACTTATGGTACATTAAATAAGACTGTCTATATGTATATCCATTTAAAATCAATTTTACTTAGGTACTTTACAAGACTGACAAATTATTAATTTTAAATATTGTTATGGAAGGGTTAATCTTATTTAACATTTTTTTAATGATAAAAGATATTTTATTTTTATATATATATAATAACATGTTTTAATATTCACTGTATTTGATGCATTTATTATTTTAATTAAATACTAGATATACAAAAAAAAATATATACATAAAAATATGCAGTTAAAAAATATTTTTTTACACAAAAAAAATAAAATTACATTATTATAAATTAATATTCATCTGTGTGCTTAAAATCTAAAATGGTGTTTCATATTTAATACAATCAATAAGATAGTAGAAAAGATGATTACCTATCACTATTATGTGAAAATCCAATATTATTTATTTATAGATCTTGAAATTATAACATATTATAGAAAACTGGGTCACAGGTTTGTTTAACTCAACCTATACGCATTTTATTTAAACTTCACTCCTACACATTTTTAAAGGTTTTCAGTTTTAAATTTTTATTTAATTTTTTACTATGGCAAATTTTCATTTAATGGATCACGACTATATATTACCAGGTACGAACAAAGTATTTTTTTTGTCTGAAGACAATTTCTAGTAGAAAGCTTTTTTTCTCTCACAATGCCCATCAAATTTTACCATTTTATATATTTTTTTTCAATGGTTTAAATATAGTTCAAGAATATATAAATCAATTTGAACCTATGGATGTTGATGTTCTGGAAGATGACGATGAACGTCCTCATTCCTATGTAACAATTCCCAGTGTTCACCGCACAGAACATATAATCAAGGACAATTTAGGACATATGTACTTTAAAAGTAAAACAACTGAAAGAAAAATGTAAATTAAGTTGGAATACTTAGGTAATACAATTGTGTGAAGAAATTTAAGTTTTATTTAATTGTATTGTTCACAGTTATGTGAGATGCAAGGAATATAAGAGTGGATGTCCAGCAACAGGATCGATATCGGTAAATTTAAATGACAATGCATTTTTCATCAAGAAGCGACATAATCATAGAGTAAGGAGAGATGAGACATCCATGAGGGAATTACGGAACATTCTTGCAGAACAGTGTGTAGCTCATAGTCCTACACCTTATTCAGCTAAAGCATTATACATGCAAGCAATTAAAATGTAATGTTTAATACAATAATTATTTTGATAAATTTCAACAGTAATTACTATTATTATTATAAATTAATTTTCAGTTGTCCAGAAGGAGCATACAATTATACATACCTCCAAGCCACAGAGAGAATGCGCCAAATTAGAAAATCCATATTCCCCCCAACTCCAAGGAATCTTTTACACCTCCATCAACTTTTACAAATTAATGAAAACCGACACTTTACCCTCACATTCCAGGCACAACCAAATCTGTAAAAGCTAATATTAATCAGTAAAAAAATTAAAATGTAAATGATTATTTCCATTTACAGATTCTATCAGGGGCCATTGATGGTAAATGGAATGTTAGTTGGATTAGTCTTTTGTAACACAAGTTTTATTCAGGACATAGCTGTTGAGTTACAAAACGTAAGTCAAGATTATTTTTTTTCTTATTTTTAAGTATTATTAGTAGTGTTATGATGTTATAACTTATAGATCACAGTAGCCGGATGTGATGGTACATTCAAGACTGTCC
>CARXXK010001826.1:0-12782 GCA_949089665.1 Macrosiphum euphorbiae
AAGTACATTTATATAAAATTACTTAAAATTTAACGAATATAATGTACAGTAAAATTCTCATTTCGAGTCGAGCCGGTCGCGCGTATTTACAAACCGTAACTTTTTTCAAGTAAATACAAAACAAGTAAGCACATCACTCAATGCTTAATGAACACTGCTAATATTAGTTATCATAATTTACAAATAATTGAAATTAAAGTTTTCTTGTTCTGTATTCTTCAAGAAATATATACAAAATGATATATTACATAAAAAGTTTGTAAAAAAACAAAATTATTCGGGATTCGGGTTAACCCGAATGTTTATTCGGGTTTTGGTTATTAATTGGGTTTTGAAAACAGAATCATTCGGGTTATATGGGTTTCGGGTGTTTGATTTTTTAAGGGTGTTCTGGGGTGTTAGGGGATCGGGTTAATTATTGGGGTGCAAGGCTCTGGTTTATTAATATAAATTAAAAATTGAAGTCCTGTAAGAAGTGTTTCTCATTAAAAAAAAAAAAAAAAAATCTTTTAAGAGACTTCTTTCTGTAAGAAAAGTTTTTGAGAAAAACACAGGTCACGTGCAGGCCCGTTCTGTCGGTATAATACCAACAGGAATAATTATTATAATAATTATTATGTACGTAACAGATCATTTTATAAGATTTCTATATGAATTATAATTTAGGTATCTATTTTCATTTTTGAACCACTATGCGACGGTGAGCGATATCATTGCCCTAGGAACTCGTAGGTTAACGACCTATAGCTGGAGACGGCAAAAACATTAACATTTATGTATTGTGTGCGATAGCAATCATAATATTACAAACCACGATTTAAGATACACAGGTTGAACATCAGTAACTTCTGAGATAACTCATTGTATTGTCACATTAAGTTCATTTTGTTCCCAAACCACATAGGTATTAAAAATATAATCAATTTTGTAAAAATTAATTTTATAAAAAAAAAGTAATAATAATCTAAAATATTAAATAGCTATATTAATGAATGAATAATCAATTTTTAATATACACGTGTATATACTTAGTACTCGATAACTAGGTAATCATTATTATTAATTAAATAACACGTAGGTACCTACTACTTTTTATTATATTTTTATTTATTCATGGAATTACAGTGATAACTTGGCCCATCGGTGCAAATAATGCAAACCCGCAGTAGCGGGTAGTAGTATTTACTTAAATTTTATTTTTATTTTTAAAAACCACCCTCACGTCCGGCCCGGAATAAGCGGACAACAAAGTTTGAAATTCTCTTGTAAGGACTGTATTACGTATTACGTATTACGTCATGTTTGTATACATTTTAATAGTGAACATAAAGTTATAAACTTACATAGTCTTACCATATATTTTTGCTTACACATTTATGTACCTACCTATACAGTCTTTACAAGAGAATAGAAGGTAGCTATATAGAAGTATATACCTATATAGCGAGATTCATTAAGCGTCAACACTTTATATTTTCAAATATATTTTTGAAGTTTTTTACTCTTTTTGAATGACAACATAGAGTTTTAATTGTTATACATGAGTGTTAACACATTTATTGATCCAATTAGTGTAAACATATCTGTGGACCCAAATGTAGCATTACCAAATGATTTAGGATATATTAACACTGGACCTGTACCCACAAAAATAAAATGTCAAAATAACCTCTGACTATCTATAACCATATGATACTATGACAAAAAAAAGGGTGCTCCAGCAACCCCAGTTTTTTAGTTGAAATTGTGTCCCTGGGCATACTTAATTTCTTTTCAACCCAAAACTAAATTATAGCCATAGTGTTTACACTGTATACAGTACCTATATTCCCATATAAGTTAAATTCAAATGATAGAAATTTTTAACTTTAATCAATTCACGGTATATAAATATTTTTTGACATGAAAACGAAATAGTGAAATATAATAAAATTAAAAAAATTAATTAACTTGACTTACGTATTTAAATGAAAAATTAATCCGTTAATTTCACGTAAATTAATAAATAATTTTAGTAAGTTAACAGTTAAGTTAATGATAAACAAAAAGTAACTAGTAAAGTTAAAGAGTTAAAATAAAATAAACTTTTTAACTTAAATTTCACTTTTTAACTCGTTAATGCCCAAATTTTTTTAAAGAGCTATTTTCAATTTTAGGTATAGACTAATATTATAGTCAATAGTCATATAGGAATAGTGGACTATTTTAGACGGGTTGGTATTTAAAAATGAAAAAGTATATATATAATACATTTGAATGCTCTATAAAAATGTTAAAGAAGGTAAGAGATTTGGTACTTAAGATTTATTTGGAAATTGTATAAAAATTACAGCTAAACATTTTTTTTCCAAAATTTACTAATTTACCGAAACTTTTTTACCGGTAAATTCCACATCTCTATTTGCAAATGCCAAAGATTAAATTTTCTATATAGAAACGGGCCTCATATTATGTACCTACGAACGATGTCAATGAGTTTACAAACAACCAATAACTATAATATTATTAGTACGAATAACTCGCACATACTTGCATATTGTATTGATTCTAGCAGCCAGATCTTCCTTTGGGAGATAAAATTAAAAAAATTAAAAACACAGTTGGCTGAATTGCTGAGCCGTGAACGTCATACACTTTGTGTTGAAATGAGACAAAGTTGTCGGTCAAATTGTTGCGGGAAAGAGAGGTTCGCCAGTACCTAGCATAACACCAGCATACTACAAACTCTTATAGCATAGATCAGTGGTTCTTAACCTGTGGTCTGGGGCCCCTTGGGGGTCCGAGATACTCATGTCGGGGGTCCGCGGCAGCCTCAACACATAACATACATCAAAAAGTGACAGAGTGCATTATTACAATATTATTGGATTATTATTATTTCTTTCATATATAATGTGTAGATTCTACACCAAATAGTCGTATTACTAGTATTTTTTAAGTAGGTAATCAGTTTTTCTTGTTCATACGAAATGTACATGCGTACAGCACTGTAGTCTCGGCAGTCTTATATTTACTACCACTATAATTGCAGTTGATCGATCGTAGTATCGTACTCAATTATTGTTTTATATTACATTTTTATAAAAAAATAATTGGAAATGTGTATGTTGGTTGTCTACTAATGTAATTTTTAATATAAAATAATTGTTATAATTTTGGTTATGATAATATGAGACGTTTTGTAAAAAATTTGGTGAGGGGGTCCGCGATTTCTAAAAATCTTTCATCAGGGGTCCGCGATCTACAAAAGGTTAAGAACCGCTGGTATAGATTATAATAATATTTTGTCATGTATTCGACAGGCAGTAATAACGCACTCGGCGTGCAACGACGACTCCACGTGTCGGTTATGTAAGAGTGGTGGGGCCGAGGGGATAGTGAAGATGTGAGTGTGGGTAAGGCAAGCCACGTGCGTAGCTATACGCACTATAATATAGTCCACGCATCGAAAACTAGTCAACGAGCCCAGCCACGCGCAACGATAACATTTATCGTTACCAGTTACTGGTCAATGACCCCAGCTAGCGCCTGTGAAATACCCGGGGATTAGCCATGGGTTCAAACTGCACTGCTCCGTGGTTATGTTCATAGTTTCATAAAATAGGCCAGGGATTTTCAAACTGTGGTACGCGTACCCCTTGGGGGTACTCAAAATTTTTTAAGGGGTACAAGTCTGGCCAACAAACCTTTAAATTAAAATAGAGAAAAATATTCTAAAATCCAAGGTAACATTTGTGAATTTTAAATTAAAATGGCGTATCTAACTGTTTCATTCGTCATTGATTGAGTAAGCGTGGCTATCGTTATACCAAGTAGAGTAGGAGACAGTAGAATACCTATATAATTATAAAAACGAGACGTTAAGATAGGTGTCATGCGCGTGGCGCGTCTACGCACTCGGGTATAAAATCTTGCGTCGTTACCGCGAACGACACGCGTGTGTTTTTTATATTTTTATATATATATTATTGTTTAGTAACTAAGAAGAGGTACCCAAAAAAATGTATTGATAAAAAGGGGTACAGTGTTTATAAAAGTTTGAGAATCCCTGCAATAGGCAATTGCTTTACATGTATGAAGATCACCGATTGTAAATGACCGTAATAATTTTACCGGCAAGGTAAATTTACGTACATTTTACCGATACTTTTTTTACCATTTTAAAATTTGAGTGAACCCTCAATCAATTATTTTCATATGCACAACAAGTCTAAAGTGACATCCATATATCTCCACAATACATGATATAAATATAACTAGTTATATACCTACTTATATTTATAATTATTATCATGCACATAAGATCTTTCAGCAAATAATTATTACCAAGACAATTTTTAATACCATCATCAATATTTTTAGTCCAATAACCCTAATATAATTTGAAGGTGGCAGGTACTAAGCACCCCTTGGCACCCCCGTTTGTGTGACAATGCTTACTTATAATATATATAAATATAATACTTGTAGTAAGGAGTGGACGAGTGGGATATTGTTTAAATGGTTAGCTTAGTTATAAAAATGTCATTAAGTTCGTATTAAATTTACTAAATAAAAAAATTATACTACAGTATTAAAAAATCTAAGTACATTTAGGTAAATTTACGTAAAATTTAACGAAAATAATGTACAGTAATATTCTCATCTCTACGCTAGAGTCGCTAGAGTCGCACGTATTTACGAACCGTAACTTTTTTCAAGTAAATACTTAACAAGTAAGCACATCACTCAATGCTTAGGGAAGACTGCTAATATTCGTTATCATAATTTACAAACAATTGAAATTAAAGTTTTCATTTTTTAATACTGAAACTAAAATATTTTTAAGTTTTTTGGAAAAATTGAAAAAAGAAATTTGCAAATTTGTAAATCTGCTTATACGAACGATTTGTACTTTAAATATTCGGGTAAAGCGTTTAACTAAGTCAAGTAGTTTATTTTTTGAATTTTTTCAACTATAAACATTTTTTTGAGTACATTAATTTTGATTAATTTAAAACGCATTACCTAACCTTTTTTAGAATTATTTTCACCTATTAATTGGTATACCTAAGTTTTATGCTATCTTTTTCCAACAATGTTTTCTACTGGATCTCCCGTTCTATTATTGTGTTCTCTTCTTAATAAGTCTATGGTTTGAACATAATATACATTATTGCATAATGCCCCATGCCCATGCGTAATGCATATACCTTAGTACAAGTGACAGTATCAAAATATAAAATTAGGTATTGTGGGTAATAGGTAGTTTGTACCTAAAAGTTAATGTATTTAAACAAAATATTAATAGAGGTTTGAGTTAATAAAACGCAGATTGATTGTTCAGTGTTAAATTAGTAAATTATTATATAACTGCTACAGGTGTGACAAACCACTGCAATGCACGAGCCCGAGGTCATCAATTATAAATTTCCTATTCTGTAAACTCGTTCGCATTTATTACTCGAAGAGACGTGCAGTGCTGCTGTTTTCATCATTAACTTTGTCAAACAAAATTTTATTTTTATTTTGACATATAACATTGTTATTGTTATTTGGTACAGCGAACGATGATTTTAATTGCGTTTTTGGGAAAATGAACGGGATAAAAATCTTGTTTCAATATTGTAACTTGCGGCGCACAAGGTCACAAAAGTTAAGTATACCAAAAAACCGTTCTTAAGAAATTCGTAAAAAAGCTCAAAAGCGTATGATAATTCAAAATAAAAAAAAAAGGTTCTCTGCTATACAGTAGGTTACAAGTGGGTAACTGTATAATGAATTTTATTAAATTTGAATTCAATGATATCATATCATTGTATAAGAAAAACGATTCTGAGCGGAGACGATATGTCAGTCTAGGTATAAGACATATTATATACTTATCTATGGTATTAAAAAAAAATGACCTATAATAGGTACCTACCTATAATAAATTACAAATGTATCATATCACAATATCCATTAGGTACTTATATCGAGTTATACATCAACAACAAACCTTGATACTATCATAGATATAAAATAATATAATATTGTACTTTAGAACACGATTATAAAGAACATGTTAGTCATCGGCAGTACGATTTGTACACGACTGCCTGGTCACAACTCGCTACGGCGTAGTTCCATTATCTGCCGAGTGCTGCTAGTTAGACGTGTCAGATTTTCATTATTCCATATGGCTATAACAGTATTTTACCTAAAAGTCCGGGGAAAAAAGTCAAAAAGCCAAATAAATGTTTAGGGATTTGATTTACGAAATGTAAAGTACATATGCGACACAACATGCTAACGACATGTTACATCTCCATAATATAATATTAACATTAACGTACCTATATCAAAATTAATTTAATACACCTACTTATAGTACTTACCTAGCTAATTGGTATTTGTTATTTTTCTAACAAATTATTTAAATACAAATTATATACAAATGTAAACAAAAAGTATAGTATTTGATACGAACTATGGTATAATATTGCACTGCAATAGCACATACTATGCTATCACTATCATACATTTATTACATTTTTTTTTTCGAAACCTATAAGTAGGTACATTAAAGATACATTTTGTCAAGATCTGAACTTTAAATTCTTATAAAGAAAAATTCGTGTCTATTTATTTTTGCAATTTGAGAATGTCCAATGTCCAATATCCAATGTCTAACTTCAAACGTTCGTAAAAATGTAATTTGACTCCCGTAAAGTTATTTTAGATTCTGAGTGGAACGATGAATGTATTGATTTTACAATGATGTGTGTTTTTTTTTTTAATTTTTTTTTTTTTGTGTCTGTCATTGCCATTTAGGACAGTAAAAACTTTACATACCTTAAAATAGTGTGAAAAGTTGGTGGTATAAATATCTTAAAATGTATTAGTCTAAATATTTAGAAAACGTCTTTGAGTACAGAACATTATGTATACATACATAGTGGTCAATTTTTCAAGTTAGATCTACAGTCACACACATGCAGTACTCTACGGTAGCTAACTCCCCATAATTATACAAAATCTACTATGATATCCGTCATCGATGAATAATTAGGTGACCTCTGGACCATAGTTTGTGCATAGTTAGAGCGATAATATGTGATCATCGTACAATCATATCGTATTATTTTATATTTATATCAATGATAAATAATTTAATAATTGTTTATTTATTCGTTGTTTTAGTACATACTGCTTAACTCGCTGCAGTCATTTCTTTCCGCCATAGTTAAGCTCCGAGCACATTCTCGCTGTCATTCCGTACCCAGCTTTTATCACTCAAGTCCAGATTGTGTTGTTGTTGTACTGTTACTTGTTGTCACTTGTATCGAGCGACATAATATCCATGGAAAAGTGTAATTAATGCCAAAAACGGCCACTGTCACCGTCTTGGCGCTCTGAGTCGTTCGAAGTTTCGAAAGCTTGAAGGAAAACTTCCAGTACACATTTCGCTGTTCACCCTCACCCTACAACACACTATATTTTCGTCCAACGCCAACACGCGAGCAAAATACTTTGGAAAAACTATGGTAGAGTTCCTCTTTTTTTTCCACCCCGGTGACGCTTGACCCTCCATCGGTGTTATTGAATTGATTCCCAAATATTGAATTGAGTTCCACAAATACTTCCAACCAATATTTGTTAGGTTGTCTGAGTTATCTCAAAAAAAAAATTTGTGTAATTATTGTTTAATTTTGGTTTTTATTAATTTTTAATCGTAATACCTAATAATAAGAATAATAAAGTTAATTAATTAACATAATATAATAATAAAAACAATAATTATGTTTAATATATTAATGTTAACATTTGAATAGTTTCTAGTATAAATTTAAATAATACTGATTGTAAAAAGTCAAATATGAAAATTTTTTTATCTGCTCAAGTAAAACTGATTCCTTTTCCTATTTTTTTTTTACAGGTCTTCATAATATTATTATGACGTGTGCATCTGACTGTATTCACAGAAGAGAGACAACAAGAATAAAAATATTAACATGCTGAATGATTAATTGATATATTAATATATTAATATATTAATATAGTGTTTATTTAATTTATCTATAATTAAAACTACACATTCGTTTAAAGTAATTTTTCTAGTCTTTTAAAAAAATATATAAGGTATTACCACGGATTACATAAAGTCATACTCAGTCTATTCAGTAACGTACACAGGATTTTAGTTCGGATAGGGTTTTACGGGAGTAAATAATTTACATTATTTCTTTCAAAACTGTTTTTATATAATTGGTTATGACAAATTACAGTTAATCCAAAATTTAGTCTACAATTAGAACACTCAAGTTTTTAGCCTGGACACCTGGTCTTATTTATAGAGCCTCTTTGGGTGGTAATAAATGTGGTAATAATCGATGGATGATAAATGATGGTACACTATATATGACGATTCCAGACAGAATTTTGTGATGATAATATAGGTATTTGTTATGAGAATTAGATATGGAGCCTAACCATAATGTTTGAATTCATGTTTAGAACATATCGTTACGGATATCTGATCATCAAACTTCTAATAAAGAAATGAAATTGAAAAATGTTATCAATAGAGATAGAATGTTGATGATTAGCTATAAACTTATTTCATGCTTCATAGATTTAGAACATAATATAAATTGTATTTTGAATTCTCTTATTTTTCAACATGATAACTGAGTACAGCGATAACTATTGGAGTCGATTAACATTTTTTACATAGTATGCAGAATGATGCCAATAGCCTGTTATTCAATGCATAATAACTATTATGCTTTTTTCAGTGGCTTCCATAAGTAAGATTTATACATCAATATTTTCATTTTAAATTTTTTAAGAATTCTTTTTTTTAATACTAAATTTCTTCACTATACTAAGTTTTATATACAAAATTGAAAATATGTACTATATATATTATATTCATATTTTTTTTCTAAAAAATGCATTATATATTTTATTGTTATATAGAGGGTTTTCGTTTTGATTAGATTTACTGTGTACAAGACGTGCTCGCATGTCATACGTTTTATTATACAGTAGTGTTAAGTATGCTCATACAGAAAAGTATTGAATATTATATCCAGTTTTCTAGCGTGTTGTATTGCCTAAGCGTGCAATTTTATTTTTATATTTAGCGCAACACCACTCAAATCCAAAAAACATTATTAAAATTACAATTGACATATTAAATGTAAAGTATGTTTTCCATGTGGACCACATTAACTACTAGTTCAGACATGGTTGGTGTCTAAAGCCATACTATTCCATTGTTAGACTCTGCAGGGAAATTGTACCTCAAAGAAAACAATTTACAGCAGTGAAAGTAATTTGACAATTTAGATCACAATTAGTATAGTAGGTATAGTACCATTAACATAAAATTAAAAATTAATTTGTTAAATGTTGTAAAAGTCAAATGTTTTTGTTCGATCTAGATATTATGTGTTATTAAATAGTTTTATGGACATATTAAAGTATATACTAGGTATGCTGTTTGATGTTAGTAAAAAATATTTGTATTTCATAACCTGTAGAATCTGTCAAAAAAAGTTTTGTTTGCATATTAGTGCATATTTTGACTTCAGAGAATATTTCAGAATATTTTAGCATATTTTCGCTATATTGGATTATATTAAATAAATATTTTTGGGTTTTGAACTTATTTTTAATTTGTAGTCACCGATTCCATAATTTCCTATAATTAATATTGTTTGACATAAATAAATATATTTATATAGGTACTGATGAAATGAAATACCCGCATGATGCCACGAGTCTCGAAACACTAATATTAAAAGTAATAACACTGAGGGCCGTTCTTACGATGTCCGGTTAAAGTTAACCGACACTTAACCGGAAGAATTCTGCCGGTAATAAAATCTGTTATCAGTCGGTTAGCGTTAACCGAAACTTTACCGGACATTGTAAGAACGGCCCTAAGTAATAAAATAACCAATAAGATATTAAGATAGTAGAAGTAATAAATTAGACAAGATACGACACCATGCCGATTATTATATAGGTAACTGATGTAATGACTATGTTTTGATTTTTGATGATTTAGTTAAACTGTTGCAGTAAAGCAGTTTACGCGTACACGTGTACCTAGTGAAAGTTGTGTTTTTAATAAATATTAATAAGAAAATATATCATATTTACAATGAGTGCAAAAAGAAATTAAAAAAAACAAATCATTCTACTGTGGCTCGTTTTATAAATGATACTTTAAAAATATTATGGCCACTAGGTGGAAACGACGAAAAAGTATTATTGATGTTAACAGACGCAGCTCCATATATATAACTAAATAGCAAATAAAAAAGTTTTAAGATATTATTTATATTTTTTGCTTACTAGTTACTATTATCAATATTTTTCAGAATATTTTGAGAATATTAAGAATATTTTTAGGAATATTTCATAAATTTCAACTGCATATAAACATCATATTTCAAACGTTTTAACAGAATATAAATCCGGACTCTAGTTATTACTTATTGTACGGCGCGAATCGCCATTGTTGGTTGTTATTTTATATATTATTATTGTGAAGGCGCGAATCGCCAAAAATATTATTATTGTATTATGCATTACCATTATATGTATAGGAAAGGAACGACTGGCCAGTCTTCTCTCCACTATTCTGTGTGTTTTTGTTACAAATTATTACTAGAGTTTTTTTATATACGAATTATACCTATATTATGTTGGGCCAGGAGGGCCACATATTATTATACTGCACTGTTTTGGCATTAAGGGCCGCATTTTATTATAATTATTATTATATTGTTGTGTTGTGCATATTATATATAAATTTGTCCTTTTACCAGCAATACAGCAATTTAATTCCGTTATATTTTGAGTTATGTTTATTTCTATAGTTTTAAGTACACACCTACACACCCACCGCACACGCTGGCACTCAGAGCCTTCGGTCGGCAATCCAGTCCACTCCCAGATAGCAAGAAAATATTTTTTTGACAATATATAAATCTTATTGGTGTAATGTACATCATTAAATAAACATTTTTTTCAACCATGGAATTAGTTACAAAAATGTTTTAATATTGTTAATAAAATAATGGTTGGCCACTGAAGTTACATTATATTATTAATACTTTTGTATTATTTATAAGCTATTAGTAGAATTATAATATAAAAAGATTATTATGAAATAGTATTAAAATATTATTTATCAAATACTTAATTAAAAATACTTTTTAATTATTCTAATAATAATTTATTTTAGTCAATACATAAATATTATAAAATATAACGCTTTAATATTATTTTATAAAATATTTTTTATAACTTCTATGATATATTGTCAACAAAAAAATATGATTTTCATAAATAATTGTATCATATTATGTTAACTTTTTTCAATTATAATAATTAATAAACATTATTAAAGGAGTAATATTAGGATATCAAATAAGTATAACAATCAACAAATAATGTGTTTCTTTTAGTTAATATCCTTTTATTAAATAGGTACAACATTTTGTAAGTTCCTCTTACAAAAAAAAAATCTTTTCTAATTTACATGTATGTTTATGACGTATGTCATTACTGAGAATAATTATTACATTAAATCATACAATTGATATAGATATTAATTATCTGATAAGTCTTCTTGAGATGGCTTATTATATTTTCCCCGAAATTTAGCTCCAGCAATGAAAATTTTTATTGGTTGTTCTACATCAATTTTATCATATTTCTGGTATCTCTTCATTTGTTTTACAGAATCTAAATACACAAACATCATTAATGTTATATTCATTGCTAATATATATAAAGTAAAGTAATTTTTTATGTTACCAAATATAATGGAACATGATTTTAATGTTGAAAATATTTTCTTCTTTTTTTGTCCTTTGTAACTATATTCTTGCAATAAATTATCGTTGAAAAGATAACGCATCATTGATCTAATGGTACTTGGAAGTGTATTACGGACATATCGACTTAGTTCATTAACCTAAAAATATAATTTTTTTGTCTTAGTTCAGCAAGTTTTAAGGAATAATATAATAACTGTTAAAATTATTTTATTTTTTTTAATTTGAGTACATTTATACCATTTGAGTTTTGAAGTTTGGATCAAAAATAAGTTTATCTTCAAATTTTTGAAGAGAGTCTTCATCTTTCAAAGGAAATTCATTGTTTATAATATATTGAAATGAATCTTTATCATTATTAGTGGCATCTTCATTACTGTATTCAGTTGTATTAGATCTGATATTTACTATAAGATTTTCCAGCTTATCAATTTTATCATGCAAAGATTTTACTTCATATTTTATGTTTAAAATGTTTCGGTTTAGTTTGTCAAAAATTTCTAAACAAAAAAATCAATAAAAATAATACATTGATAAAACAGAAAAAAATATTTGATTAAAAATATAAGACATACTACATTATATATTATAATAGCTACTACAATACACTAATAATATAAACATACCAATATTATCATTTGAAGTTGGAATCTTAGAATTAGATTGTAGTGGAGTACTTGTGATAGTAGCATTATTGATGGTTGAAACTTTAAATGGAGAGGATAATGTTTGTATGATAGTAGTGTGGTCATCAGGTGTTTGTTCATTTTGATCTGAAATTAAAAACCACAATTTAGTAAGCTATTAAATTTATATATATTTTTTTAATATTCAGTCATAGAATTTAACATTATATATAGATATATAATAAACATAGGCAAAATAATTTACTTACTGGCATTTTTAAGACATTTGTCAAAGTGAAGCTTCTTTCTGACGGACTGTTGAGGCCATGTTAAGGGT
>CARXXK010001827.1:0-167511 GCA_949089665.1 Macrosiphum euphorbiae
AATACCGATGCATTACACCTGGCAGCGAAATGTCAAACAATGGCGTCCGCGGGTGAATCGGATGACAAACGTTACATTGGCTCGGATGTACGTAGTGAACCCAATGGACCGGAACCGTTTCCACTTGAGATTGCTACTTCTGAACCGAAGAGGCCCGCAGTCCTTTCAAGACATAAGGACGGTGGACGGGGTCGTTCACGGAACTATAGTGACTTGATAGAGATAGTGTGGCCATGTACGAGAATGTTTTTGATTGGTTTAGATATTTTGCCGCCATTAGTTTCCTATGATAACAACACTTAATTTAAATATAAAATAAGTAGCCAGTGTAAAATCAAATTATTTTTAGTTTTAAGTTAGTATATTGATAAATATTAATTTCGGATTTACCATGTTTACTCCTAATTGTTGTTTTGTTGCTTATTATTTGGTTAACCTTAAAATATTTATAAAAGAACAAATGTTTTTCACTATTCATGGCAGTGTGCAGTGTATTTCTTTAAAAATTATTTTTACTGTTTTAAATCATCATGCCTTGTTGTGTAGCCATCGGGTGTTCAAACTCCGACAAAAAAAGGTATTTAATGAAACATTTTCCCAGAGACCCTATTAGGAAAAAGCTTTGGATGGCCAAAATAAAAAGAGATAAATGGACACCTTCACAACACTCTTGTATATGTGAGGTAAGTTCTAACATTAAAAACTCATCACAAAGTAAAATTTGGTTTTAGATAGTTATAATTTTACTACTTAAAGCAAACAAATTATACTCAAAATAATTTAAATTACTTTATAGATGATAAATTTATTTATTCAAATATATAGAATTAGATAGCTAGGCATAATTGGTACTAATAATTCCATAATTAGGTAGGTATTCTTTAATAAGTTATAAGGTTTTCTGCTAATTCTACTTAACTAAATTCTCAAAACACTTTAATCATTCAATTAGTTAATCCTTATTATTTTGTTTGTTTCCATCATAATAATTTCGGACCCTAGAAAACTATTGTTCTAAATTTAATATAATTGAGTTAAGTACCTACCTATTTAACTCATTATATTTATATATTTATTATTTATTAATTATTATTTAATATGGGACGTGCCCAATTACAATGTATAGTTTACTTAATATTAAAATTTACACAAATAACATAGATCACAGATATTATGGTATAAGGTATAGTGACTTGATAGGGACTCTATCAAGTCACTATAGTATAAGGTACGAACAGATAATAATTAATTTATATTTACTTATTAGTGATTCTTCAATTTATAAACCTAGCTATAGTTACACTATTAAGTCAGTGCACGCCTACCTATGCATTATATTTCTCTAATATAATGTATAAAATATAATTACAAAAGGTTTAGTTTCTTACAATCTACACTATTAAGAATAAACATATTATAATTTGTTTTTTTATTTCATACAGCACCTATCAAAAATTATTTTGTAGATTGAATTTATTAGTAAAGTATTGCTATGTATAAACATACGTATTTTGTAGGTTCATTTTGAAGAAAATATGTGGGAGAAGACTAGGGAAGATGGAAGTCGCCGTTTAAAATGTAATGCTTTCCCAACATTGTTTTCATTTACAAAAATTATAAAACAAAGAAAGCCTCCTTTGGAAAGATCTAATGTTTCACATCCATACCACATCCATATGATTCAACTCGAAAAATTTACATTGTTCCAGATCCAGTACATCTTTTTAAAAATATGAAGAATATGTTGATGACTAACAAGGTTTTAACCATAACTGATGATATAAAAAAAAAATATAACTTGCCCACTCGAGATATTTGTGCGCAACATATATTAGATGTAGTAAACTATCAAAAAAATTTAAAATTCCAATTGGCTCTAAAACTCACCGAACAAGATTTATTTCCGAATCACTTTCAAAAAATGAAAGTGTCTAAATCTACTAATGTTATAAGCCACGATGTCTCTAGTACATTAAGGTTTCTTGCTGAAGAACTACATAAACCAGAATACTTGACTACTGTTTGGTACATTGCAATTATTGATAAATGGTTTAACTTGATGACTTCAAGAAGTCCAGTAATGGCATTAAGCAAATTGAAGCCATTAGTTTACGAAGAGGCAATTTCATTTTTGAATCAATTTATTGATATGAGAAAACTAAAAGTTGGAGGTAAATAATATAAATTTTATTCATAAATCATGGATATATACTTCAATTATAATGTATTGCATTTGTTTTATTTATTTTAGTAAAGACATTATGGAAACCTTCTCAAAGTGGATCAATTCTTGCTACTACATCCATACTACAGCTTCAAGATATTTTTTTGAATGACAAGGGCTTCAAATTTCTTTTAACATCACGATTCACTCAGGATTGTTTAGAGAATCTCTTTTGTGTTTTAAGATCAAAAAATGTTGTACCTAATGCACTGCAGGTAAAAAATAATTTAAAACTAGTTACTGTTTCACAGTACTTAAAAGATATGTCCAATGGGAAACTGTGATGAAGACGAAAGGGAATTGTTGTCAGGATTTTTGGATGTCATACAAAAACCTAAAGTGTGCAATAACTTGTCAGAAGTAAAAATTACTGATAAATTAGTTGAGCCACATGTTCTTTTACTAAATAATGGTAAACTAAATTCTCTATACAATATTTGTGGCTATATAGTACATAGCATTAAAAAAAAGTCTAAATTATGTAAAAATTGTTTAAATTTTGTTGGATCTAATTCAAGTATTGATTATGAGTTCACAAAATTATCTAGGCTAAAACGCTTAAGGTTGTTTATTCTTTTGTCATAAAAATACATTTGATTTCTTTTTAAAAATGGAAGGATCTTTCCAGAAGTTTTTTCCTCATATCAAAGACCAAAATTGTGATATTAAGAAGTTTTTAATACAGCAAATGAATAAAATTGAATTTTATATTTCAGAATGTCATAATCTTAGAAAATATATTATAAACAGATTTGTGATTTTTAGACTAAAAATTTTAGGAAGAAAAAATTCAAAGCTCCTAAACAAATATAGTGGCAAGTCTATAGATGCACATGGAAAAAAGTGATTCCATTAATATTATAGTTACTCGTATATATATGTATAATTTCCATTCATAATATTTTAAAATAAATAAAACTATTAACATAATGATTTTTAATGTATTTTATTCATTCATAGATACCTATCCAATTTTATATGAAAATATGAATTCACTTGAAATTTAATTGTATACCATTTTAGGAAATAAGTATCTTAATAATTTTGTAATTTAACAATATATAGGTTTTATTGTATTCGAACAACTCATTTACCTCGCCACAAGCTCTACTTAATTGAGTAAATTAAATAATAAAAATACTTTGTACCTATAATAAATGTTAAATCTAAAAGTAATTAAATTTATTATTTAAATAATAATTTGACTATTGTTAAAAAAAAATTGAGAAATACTTAACAGAGAACAGTACTGTTTGATATTAGAAAAAAAAAATTATTTATACACAATACCATTATAAATTACATATATGATTTCTCAATCTAGTCATGAATGCATTAATTTATCATTTATTCTGAATTAATGGAATAATTTTCATTTAACAAGTTTTATTCTTTTATCCTGGTTTAATTTAGAACAATGATACATGTTCTCATTTCAAATTTTAATGTTTTTACGACCAGTGTCATTTATTTATTTATTTATTTTACATTACGGGACTAGCCCAAAGTACAGTTAATGGAATAAGATACAGACAAAACATTATAATAATATTGATATACGTAAAACAAAGACTAAAGATTAAAGACTCGAGAGGTTCTCATTTGCTAAACGCATCATTCGGTGGATAGGGTGGTTTCGGCCATAGTTAGTGGTGTGTCGAGGAACGTAGTAGGGGGCCGTTAGCCTGGAAGACCTACTTGGAACACGAAAGTTTACCTCAGCGAGAAGCTCGGGAGCATTTATGGTACCATTCGTAAGTTTATTTAGGAAGATAATGTTGGCAAAAACTCTTCTATCGGAAAGACTACTAAGTTGTAAGTGGTGTAAGACTGGGGAATAATCGTGAGGTTCATGATGGATATTAAGACAAAAGGATGCAAAATTAAGGAATTTACTCTGAACACGCTCAAGTAGGGAAGAGTCAGAGGTTGTATAAGGATCCCAAAGAATGGAACCATATTCTATTATCGGCCTTACAAGCACACAGTATAAATTTTTGAGAGAATAGGTTAGATTGAAATTAGAAGAGAAGCGTTTTATAAAACCTAATGTCTTTAAAGATTTACAGGTGACGTGCTCAATGTGGGAGTGGTAGTCTATGTTGGAAGTTAGAAGGATACCCAAATCTTTCTTTACAGTAACTCGCGTTATGGAATGGTTGTTAAGAGAATAATCGAATAGAATAGTAGCTTGGCGTCTAGTAAAGGACATAATCTGACATTTGCTGATGTTGAGGTATAGTCCATGGTTCTCTAACCAGGTGGATAAACAATTGAATTTACTCTGAAGGCGTATGCAATCATCAATGGAGTTGACGCATGAAAATAATTTAACATCATCAGCAATAGCCAAAAAACGGCAGTGCTTAAGAGCAGAATTCAAGCCGTTAATAAAAATAGCAAATAGAATTGGAGAAAGATGACCACCTTGAGGGACCCCTGAGGTAACGTTTATCAAACTTGAGCGACAATCTAAAATTTTTACCCATTGCTTTCTCATAGTTATGTATGATTTGAACCAAGATAGTAGCGGTTCGCCGAAGCCTGCTTTGTAAAGAACGTCAATGAGAATATAATGGTCTACTTGGTCAAAAGCTTTGGAGATGTCAGTGAAAATTACATCCACTTGAGAATGGTTTTCAAGAGCCTGTAAAGTGTAGTTGTTAAATACCATACTATTGAGAGTGGAGGATCTATTAGGCCGAAAGCCATATTGCTCGTCGATAAGAATAGAGTTAACTGGAGATTGAATACTACGGACAACTAGGTATTCAAAGAGCTTTGCAAGATGACTTAGAACAGATATAGGCCTGTAATTACGGATGTCATCACGATCTCCGGTTTTGTGGATAGGAGTGACAGAAGATAATTTCCAAATGTCAGGGAAGATACCGTCATCAAGTGAACGCCTAAATATTACCCATAGGGTTACTGAAATTACAGATTTGATATTAGCTAAGAAAGAACCAGGAATACCATCCGGACCAGCACTTGTAGTGTTTGATAGGGTTTTTAATTTAGTTTCTATATCGGAAACTGAAAAGTGACAGTTACTAGGCAATTGGTGAAAAAGAAATGGGGTACTAGGTAAGGCAGAGCTACTAGATGGTTTGTAAACGGAAGCGAAGTGAATGGAGAACATGTTAGCTATTTGTTCCTTACCTGAGTATTGTTGAGCGTCTAGATGCATGACATTAGGTAGCCCAGAGCTTGAACGACTCTTGCGTACTAATTTCCAGAAAGATTTTGGGTTGCTATTAATTTGGGATTCAATATGAGTTAGGTAATTATTGTGACATTTTCTGGACAAGTATTTAAACTGTGCACGTAATTTAGAGAATGCAGAATAGTCCTGCTGGTTGTGTATAGCTTTGAAAGTGGCATGTGCTCGTTTTTTAGTGAACACTAATGTTTTTAATTCCTTTGTGAACCAGGGAGGAAACTTTGAAGGAGTAAAACGAATTTCGGGAACGAAGTTGAGTATAGAGTAGTGTAAGGCATCATACAGGCAATAAGCTGCAGAATTTGCATCAAGGTTGAGTAAAGTTGAGGACCAATTGAAAGAATTTAGGAAAGAAATTATTTTTGGATAGTCAGACTTGCGAAAGTCAAAAAATGTATGGGAGTTATTTACAAAGGGTATATGATGGATGTTTAAAAGTGAAATCTCTAAAGCTGGGTGAAAGGAATCACAGGGAACGAGATGGTTGAGACTCTTTTCAACAGAGATATTTGCAATATTTGAAAATATTAGGTCAAGTGTGGATTGAGAAGAGTTGAGGACAGAGTTATGCTGGAAAAAGTTTAAGGAAGCGAAGGTTTCGGGAACACAGGAGCCAGAAGAACCAGAGGTTGAAGAAAAAGTTAGTCCATCAGAGTCGTTTGACCAAGATAATCCAGGTAGATTATAGTCGCCACAGAATAAATATGTATTGGTAGGGTTCGCATTGATTAAGGATTCAACCGTTTCCATGTGAGATTCATATAGGAGAGAGGGACTAGAAGGAGGAATATATACACTGGAGATAACATAATTAGTGTTCTTGTAGTGGAACCCTATAAATAGGTGTTCTACTGAATTATTAGAGACAGTTATTGGGTAAGATATGATATCTTTCCGAATAGCAATGAGAACCCCACCGCCCCTTTTTAAGTTACTCGTAAGGTTACTTCTATCACATATATATACAAAATAATTAGATAATCCTAATTCACTAGATGATATATTACAATGTAACCATGTTTCGGTTAAAGAAATAAATATAAAATTAAAGCTAGATACATTACAAATAACATTGCGTAGTTTAGTTCTTAATCCTCTGCAATTCTGGTAGAAACCAAAAGATTCAGTGAGGGCGTTGACAGAGGATGTGTTTAAGTGGCTAGTTGACTGGTGTGAGAGAGACGCCCTCTGGTGTGGTTTTTTGAGATGGAAGAGATGATTTGTGGAATTCCGTTGATGTAGTTTATGGATAAGTTAATTTCCCCATTTTGTTTGCGATGATCTAGCTCTTCGTGAAGTTGACGTAGTAACTTACGTTCGAGTTTAGATTTATCTCGAACAAATTTGATGCCGGGGGGAAGATTAACATGACTCTTTCTAGCTTCACTAAGCGAAGACAGAAGGAATTAAGGATGATTTTTAGAGGACGAGGGGTGTTGGTGACATTTTTTCCTAGCTTGAATAGTTTAGCGTCAGTAGGGAATTTGAATGACAGATTGGAGAATACATCAGAGACGGATTTCGTGTCATCAGCAATTCTTTCTTGAGGCGTGCGTGAAGTGGATTCAGTGAAACCATAGGCAATTACATTAGAACTACATTTATCACGTTCAGAGAGTTCTTGGATGAGTTCAAGTAGAGGGGGTTGAGGGGAGGACGTATTTGGTGTAGATTCAAGTAGGTGTATTTTGCTTTTCAAAGCAGTTAGTTCAGCACGAAGATTGGAGTTTTCAGCTTTCAGATCGGATATTTGAGTTGAAATGTTACCAAGGTTTGACTTGAGTTCTTCGAACTGAGCAGATTGTTGAGCACTGGTTTGCTGGTTTAATTTTAGAAGTTGTTGGTGAGAAGATTCCAATTTAGCAATGGCTTTGAGAATATCATCAGATTGAGAAGACGACAATGCACTCCGGGTGACCGGTTTACTAATAGTACCGGTAAGGGAGAGAGGAAAGATATTCGTTTTCTGCGGCATAATGAATAGCGCCGTAAATAGAAAATAGACTGCAACCAATGATACACTGGCGGAAAGTAGGTGGCAGTAAGAGAACGGCTGCGAATATTAGGAACAAACGATGTTCCGACTCCTCCACGCAGTACGCGAGAGACAAGACTAAAAATAAGTCTAAATAAAAATCAGTATTTAGATTTTAGATTTTATTCAATAGCATACATACATAAGTTAATAAGTTTAATGTATGGTGTATCTATTCTTATTGCCCGCTAAGAAATTTAGGAAACTAATGGTGGCTATCAGTATACCTTATCAGTATGGCCACACTATGTCTATCAAGTCACTATACACGGAACATACACGGCGGCTGCGATTGCACTCGGACAATTGGAAGACGACATAGCGTGGCGGAATTGTTTGGATGAATCCGCGTTGGTGGACACGCCGCGGCAACTGCGGTATCTGTTCGTCACTATACTGGTGTTCTGCCTGCCTTCAGACCCGCTGGCGTTGTACGAGAGGAACGAAGCGAACCTGATGGAGGACTTCAACTGACGTCTCCAAGACGTCGACCGCGCGAGGGCCGCGTGTCTGGCAGCCATCGAGGATCTACTTCGTGGGCACGGAAAGTCACCCGCGGTCGACTACGGTTTGCCCCTCGCCGACCCCCTACTACTGGAACCGCTGCAGGACGACAACGCGCTGTTCAGAGAAATAGACGCGGCGGCACGGTGGGCCCAACAAGTGGAAAACTTGAACGCCGAACAGCGAACGGTGTACGACCGCGTGATGGCGGCCGTCGAAGACCCAGTCGAGGTGACTCGAACTTTCTTCGTCGACGGACCCGGAGGTACGGGAAAAACTACGCTGTACGGATGCCTGATATGGTCGCTTCGGCAACTTCGGCGGGAGGTGCTGAGCGTCGCGTACACCGGGATCGCACCGTCGCTCATGGACGGCGGCATGACGGTGCACTCGACGTTCGGACTGCCGTTCGGCACGCTCACCGAAGACTCGACGTCCACCATCACCATGCAGTCCGCGCGAGCGCAGAGGATACGCAACGCGGCTCTCATCGTCTGGGTCGAAGCCCCCATGTCGCCGGGACTGCAACTGACGCTGGTGGACCGCCTGCTCAAGGACGTCATGGTTTCGAATTTACCGTTCGGCGGTAAAACTATGCTGTTAACCGGTGACTATAAGCCTTGATCGTTGGTAAGGTAATATGATAATAAACAACAACATTTCATATCAAACAAGCCCGTAGCCAATCAAAACGATTAGAATTTGTAAACACTGCCAAAGTCACAAATGGCGTCGGGCCTCATAATTTAATAATGTTATATATGGAGTCGGGTATCTAGTTTTTATATATATCTGTGTAGGTACCTAATACATTATTATGTGTGAGTGTGATACAACATTTTGTACACACTACAACACTGCGAATTTCTGTTGATTAATTTTTTTGCTTATTATATTACTGTTTCACATAATATTAAGACACCGTTGATGACACTATTTTATTCTCTAATAATTATAATATTATGTAGTGTGCTACTACATACTACGTCACCGTGAATGGATATAATTTCTTTTGTCACTGGGTCAACTGCTGTGAATAGTAACTCTCAGATGAGACGGAAACACAATATATATTATTTACTTTTTTATGTCAAACTTTTTTAAGTACCATTCAATCGTTGTACATTCAATATTATAGTGACTTGGTAGACTGCTAATTTATTTATTTTAGTGGAGTGATGCCACTGTACAAATTACTGTTAACTATTTTTAATACTTATTATAATATTATAGGTAACAATATTTAATAGTTGTGTAATTTATTTTATATTATAAGTCAATATTTCTACAATAGTTGAGGTTGTATTTGTTTTACTCATTGTAGTCTATTAATTCTAAAATCTTTTGATGACGTCGTATTTATTTATTTGTTACATACTTTAGACATTCTATGCAATACCTACCTAGGTAGGTAATTAATTTCACTGACATCCTTAGAACCCTTATAACTATTATCCTATTTGATCCACACATCACACATATAAATTATTGTGTTGCAATAGTATGAACTATATGTATTGGTAACTAATAGAAATTTAAAAAATCATTCATACCGTACGCGCAGTACACATATTATAGTAATTAAAAACTATCCAGTTGGAAAGGAAAAGGAAAAGAAAATATAATTGTAAATAGTTATGTTTTTTATCCCATTATTTTATTGATCATCTGAAAAAAAAACATAACGAATAAACGTAGAAAATTGTTTGTTGAGAAAAAAATGTTCCTGTTAAAAACTTACCTCGATTTTGCGATTCTGCTCTCAGAACCTGAAAATAATATGTTTGATTAGAATTATTAATTTCAAAAACTTAAGTATTTATATTATATCCTTACATCTCATTGCCCCGGCCGTGTAGGAGGCATCACTGATTATTTCCTGAAAATGATGTGTTCAATTAGAATTATCAATATCAAACACTTAAATATTATATAAATATATAATAAAAAAAAAAATAAAATGTAAATATATACATTTGCCGGTGGCGACTGGCTGGCCGTCACGTACAACAGCTGCTCCTGAAAATAATTTGTTTAATTAGATTTATCAATTTCGAAAACTAGATTATTTTTTTAAATTTTTTACTAAATTATTTTTAAAGAGTATACTAATACATACTTACGTCGTTGGATGGTGGCGCCGTGGACGCTCGGCTTCGCGACCGATTGACCTCCTGAAAATTGTTCGTTTAGTTAGATTTTTATAGAAATGTAATTAGATTTATTTTTAAATATAAATATATATCCTTACGTTTGACGATGGCCGTGATGTTGGGGAGCAGGATCTGGAGAGAGGCTTAGCACTGCCACCTCCCCTACCACTGCCACCTCCCCGACGCCTTGCGCCATCACGACCACCACCTCCTCGCCACCTGCCACCATCACGACCATTGCCGTCGTCGCCGCCACCAACTACACCTCTGGACTTGGCTACAATATAAATTACAATTATATACAGTGGCGCCGAACTCAGAATTTTTTTGTGAAGCGAAATCTAGAATTTTTTATCCACCCACCCACCCACCCACTTAAACTTTTCAGCCATCTAATATAATATGAAAATACTACACACAATTTCCTATGTTAAGATTATTTTATTTGAGTTTTTCCATGATTACATAATGATTATAAAATTATTATTATTATTTTTTTATAAGATATTATATAAGATTATATAAAGCTAATTACTAAGCATTTTCAAGATTACAATTAGTGCATTATGTAATATAATAATATAATACAATGTATAATGTATTACTAATCTAATATAAATAATTATACAATTAAGTAAAAAGCTTAGCAAGAACTGAACTATTGGAAGCAAAGTATTTGATCACACATTCTGTGTCAATTAATTATGTATATCTAATTCACATGCCATTATCATAAGTGCTTCCAATCGATCTTCTGACATAGTGCTTCTTAAACGGTTTTTCACTAATTTTAATTTTGAAAACGCTCGTTCAGGGGAAGCACTAGATACTGGTAGGGTAACAGCAATACTCAGTGCTGTGTACATAGTTGGGAATATTTCTTTTAACCCTGATGAATGGACAACTTTAAAAATAGTATTGATAGTTCCACTATTTTTTTTACTATTTTGATCTATCTTATTATATTGAATTTTATCACCATCATCATCATCATGGCCATCAGTATCAAATTGTATCCAAGAATCATTGTTGGTGTCATCAAATTTTACTGGTAGATTCATTATTTTTTCAAAATCAAAGTATGATTTGGAAAACTGAATATATTCGTGTTTTAAAGATTCCTCATCAACAAATTTACCGTATACTTCTGAAAACCCTTTGAACGCATCTTTCGGTATAATATTGGTCTCAGCCACTTCTCTCAACCGTTTATGTGAAAATAGACTTAAGTCTTTAAAAAATGGCATTGTTTCTTCATTGAACCTTTTAGTTATTTGAGTAGTGGTAATATCGAGAATCGTATAGAAAGTATTGACTTTAAAATTTTCTATTTGGTCAATTATACGTTGATCGGAAGAGATTTCCCCAGGCATTTTTTTAGTACGACGAATTCTATTAACAGGTAATGGTGTAAAAGAAAATTCTTTATTTTTTGATTCTATGAAATTATCTTTTTCTTGTATAAGATTTTTAAACTCATCATCACTTCTGAATGTCTTGATAGTATTAAGAGTTTGTTGAACATGGCTAATAGCAGCACATAAATCAATATCAACACTTTGCGGACATTTACTAAGAGTACTAGTTTTATCAAATATTTTTTTGAAGATAAGTGCTGTTAATAAAAATCGTTCTTGCAATAAGTAATCAAGTAAGCTTCCAGCTTTAACACTTGAAACTCTATCTGTCATAGGGTCATCTTTAATATCAAACAATGTGTCAATAATAGCATCATAAGTATCAAGAACAGTTTGAAGAGAAGACGAATGAGATGACCATCGAGTGGTTTCAACTCGCTTGAGTCTTCGAAGTAGTTTATTTGGATACCTTGTTTTCTGATTAGTACTATAAACATGTACACGCTTCTTACTACTTCCTATAAAATCATATAATGTTTCTAAATATCCAAATAAATCTCGAGCCTCTATGCAACAGCTAACAGCATCAACAACAACAAGATTAAACCGATGAGCCCAGCACCAAACGTACACTGCACACGGATTTTCTTTTTTAACAAGAGATTGAAGTCCATTATAGGAACCTTTCATGGACGCTGCACCATCATATGATTGACCAACAAGGTTTGTTCTCCAATCTAAACTCATTTCTAAACAAATTGTATCCAACATTGTTAATAAATGTTTTCCAGTAGTCAGGACAGTCTCACGTAGAGCAACAAGTCTCTCACAAACAGTGCCATTTTCTTTGTTGATAGAGCGAATGACTAAAGATAGTTGTTCTTTTCGTGATACATCGAATGTCGTGTCTAATGAAATACTAAAAAATACAGCAGTTAAGATTTCTTTTTTAATTACATCATGTATATTTCTATAAATGGCTTAAATTAGTTGGTTCTGTCTCTGCCAAGATATACAATTGTAAGTTTTTCTTCCTTTTAACTCAAGACTTGTAACATAAGAAGATAGAGCAGGCGAATATTTTGCAAGAAGTAAAACCAAATCTTTATAATTACCTCGAATATTTTCTTTCCATCCTTCTCTATGACTTCGAAAAGGTAAAGAGTGTCTGCCTAGATACATCGTTAAATCAATTAAGTGTTTAACAATTTCTTTATTAAAAGCAATATTAGCAATGGAGGATTCTTTCATAGAATGTATAAGAGGATATTCAACTTGCCTATATGCTGCTTTTATCGAAGCCATAATATGAGCTTCTGAAGTTTCATGCATTATTTAACTAGTGGTACCTTTGCTCCAGTTAGAAAACACGTACGTTGCACCAGCACCGCCCATTAAAAAATTTTGATTTTTTATTTCACCAATAATTAGCACGTAATTAGCATGAATTTGCATGACTATCGCCGAAATCCGCACGATCGGAACTCCCGTATAATATCGTCCCATACAATTTGGTCGTTTCGCCAGCACCGCCCCAGGGTGAAATTTTTCAAATTTCTAAAATTAAACCACTCCATCATTTAGCACGCATTTAGCATGAATTTGCACGACTATCGCCGAAATCCGCACGATCGTAATTTTCGTGCAATTTCGTCCACAGTGATTTATTGTAATTTGAATTATAACAAATCAAATTTAAATAAAAACCACCAGTAGAATATAAAATCAATATTTAATAATAAAAATTCATTTTTCTATAAAAAAAATTTACTCAAAAAAATTACATCCTTTTTTCATCTTAAAAATAATTTTAAGGTAATTAAATATTTTATTATATAAGTTAAATGCATAATTAAATTAAATTGTATACATCAGTGTTTCAACTGGAACAATTTTACTCGCCTTGGTGGGTATCGGTTTTTTTTTCAGGTCATCGAATAGATCCCAACTTCCGGTACCTCTTTTAGCGTATCCATTATAATGACCAATGGTGTTTCGAAGTTTAGATTTGCCAAGGTGAAAACTTATAACGCCTCTTAGCTCATACGTCACTGAATTATGAATTAAAATTTGTGGAATATCACATAGTTTCATTTTTACTTGTTCCGTTGTTTCAGAACTTCTGTTTTTCGAACTATTTTCTTCGCCTGAAAATATGTTCAAGTTAATCAGTATTAGGATAATTTAAGATAAGTTTAAATTTAATAATTTATAAAACAGAACTATTGTTTTGCATTTGTTACAATATTTACCTTCCCAGAAAAATATGTCAATAAATAAATGTAGTTCAGAAATAGTTGGAATTATTTCTTTTATTCCTTCACATGGCGTGTCCGACAACTTGTAACCACATTTTGATTTTTCTGGTGTGATACAGTTATCTAAAAACTCTTGCAACTTTCTTATTTTTCCATCTGTTGTTTGGTAAGATAAATTAACTTTTGATATGGGAAATACCGGTGAACAACTGGACGAGGAGCATATTGTTGAAAATTTTAGGGTTAGAAAATCTTTTAACAATGCATTTATAACTGTAGTAATTGTTGCATCACAAGCAGCTAATGTTGTGTCGTATTCAATTGGTTGAAGTTGAGGATTCATATGATTCAGTATAATATCAACACGTTCGGAATATGTTGATGCTTTAATTCCGTTTTTCACAATTTGTATGATAAAATTAAAAAAACTATTTTGCCTTATGTCATTAATTTTATTTGCATATAATTGACTATCGCAGTATGAAACCTAGAAAATAAATATTTTAAACAATAAGTTAGTAATTAATAAAAAAAAAACTATTGCAACTAATTATTTGTGCATGCCAAACAAGTAAAAACATGATTAGGTATAATACGTGAATTGATACTTTTCAAAGTCCATCCCGTACAAGTGTATTTTTTTTAACATGAAACCTTTTAATTATATTTAGTATTTGAGATATTTACAAAAATATACAAACCATCATCAGTGATGTCAAAGAATCGAATGCACATGTGTTACTCAATATAATTTTTTCTTTTCGATTTTTGTTTTTAGTACTCTTTAATTCTTCAAAGCGAGAACCGTTTTTTAATATAGGTAAGGACTGTTTATTCCTTAAATTGCTTATATGTAAATAACGTAATTATGGATTTGGAACCAGATAAGAGTTACTTTTTCGTTCTTTATTGCTTTTCCTGTTCCAACTTTCTCTTGCCTTACTTTCTTGGTCATTGATACATGGATTTTCACAATCTTCATTTTCCTGTATATAATCTGATTCTTCATTTATGAAAACTTCAGTATCTCGTACAACATATAATGCTGAAGGAGACTTTTGATTATCTTCAATTAATCTTAAGGAAGACCACTCATCGTCATTGTTATTATTTTCAATTATGTTCAATGTTTTATCAGGCCATTGATTTTGCCCTGTACAATCAAATGACGAAGACGAATGTTCATTACCATAGTTGCATTGATTCAATTCCACAGTTGGTGACGAGAGAACATTAATATTACTTGGCATACGGATTAGGGCTGCGCCTTTTAAAGATGTTATATGGGTTTCTAAAAAATATTCGAGTTCAGTAGGTAAAGATATGTGTTTAAAAGTGACAGTTTTTAGTTTTCTAAAACTTGACTCCACTGCTGCTGAACTTGATATTTCATCTCCATACCCAAAAATCGGTATCATCACTCCTGACCATAATGGTAAAAATTTCATAATTTTTATTAAAATTGGTACCAAATCTGGAATATAAAGAGGGTTTATAGTTGAACCTTCTTTTACCAAACTTTCACTATCATTATAGATACTGTCTGCCCATGCTTTGAATGGATTTTCAAAATTACCCAGACCCTCATTTTGGTTTTCATATAATTCATCTAACAAAGTTCGCGCTTCGTCCTCAGATTCTGCTAATGGTATTGCATCATTAAACTGTTGTTCGAATTCTATAAATCCACAAGAAGTAGCTTCAAGTATTTTTTTTTTGTGTGTCTCACATGGAGTTTCCTGTCTTGTTCGTAAGCATATACCAGCAGTTTCATTTAAAAAAACCACAAACATTGAAAGTAGCAATGACCGTAATTCTACTATAGATTGGCTTTTTATTAAGAGTCCAATAGAACGGAGAACAATTTCTTTTACACTTCGGGGAACAGTTTTTATTGGTGTCCATCTGCTACAAATCTTTATGAAATGGGCGAAATCAACCTTTACGAAGCATTTGGGAACGAAATATGAAGTTTGAGTTATTTCATTTGTGAGAAGATCTGCGCAAACTTTCACGTAATCTTGTAAAGACGAATATTGTGTAAAACTCTTGACAATTGCAGAAAGAAGAGCTACAGAATTATCACAGACGGTTTCTTTTGGTTTTATAACATCAGTACTGGTCCATTTTAAAAGCCAATTGGAAATGGCAATATTGCAGTGTCTTTCGCTTATCATATTAATGACTGTGAAATTTTGATTTTTTTGACGATCGTAAACAAGAGCTTCGTATAAAAATATAAACTTCGTTTTAACCAATCCTAGTTTTAAAAAATTTCCAGATCCAGTTGCATCGATCACTAATTTTGGATTTTCTGTGGTACAACTGTAACTACGATAAATATGAACTTGTTCAGCGCAGTTGTAATGTACAAAAAATGGATCGTATCCAATATCATGAATGATATTTTTATATTCATTTTCATTTTTCATAATTGCTAATGACGTTAGTACATCCTTATGCCTGCGATTATTTACCAAATGCTTTGATTTTAATGTACGTAAACAGTTGCAGATGGAAGTATTGCTGGTTCATGGTCTCCTAAAATTATTTATTTATAGTTTAAACACAATTTATTTTATCAAAATGAATTGAATTTAATCTAAAGTAAATAATATAAATCTAAAGTATACAAATAGTAAACAAATTTCCCAGACGTCTCCTCTCTAATATTTAATATCAGGGTACTTGTTCTGCTGTAAGTACTTAGTCATTGAGTCATAAGGTATCTAATAACAATGATTTTTTTTTAAATTTGAATTCAATAGGTATATAAAAGATGACTATAAGCGGAAACATTTAATAAGGCTCAATTTTTAAAAAAAATGTATGCTAATATATTTATGTATATGATTATATTATTAATGGTGTTAATACATTAAAATTAGTTTTAATATTTAATTATTTTCACATTGAATGACAATAATCATAAATCATAATATACATAATCTTGAAAATGTCCAATGGTTAATTTGTTTTAAATTACAACATTACAATATAGTATAAATTAAATCATTGGAGGATATAATATGGTTGTTTTCCAGGTACATTTAAATGGACCTCCACTTTCAAAATTTGAACTTCTAACCAAGCCAAACGTTTGGGCATCGTTTGTGCACAAATCTAGGAATTGTAGTTAAATAATATATAATTAAATAATTTCGTATTATAATATGAATAATAATAAAATAAAATGTTTTAAATATTATTTTGTTTGTAAAGTAATATTAATGAGACATATTCATAAAAAAATAATACAACTTAATGTTTCTTTTATAAATAAAACTTCAAAAACCTAATTTTATTATAGTGTGCATATAAAAAATAAACATTAAAAACCTCAGCATTGTTAAAATGTTATAAATTGTTAACAATATAATTAAAGATAATACTAACATTATATTAGATATCATATAACTACATCATAAGAGATATTTTTATTTTATTTAGTTTAGTTTTAATCAAGATTTTTTAATTGAATACAGATTTTTAAATATAGATTTTTTTAATAAGATAATTATATTTTATTTGGTTTTGTTTTATTCAATCAAGATTTTTTTCTTAAAACAGATTTCTTATTCAATATAATTTTAGATTCTGAGCGGAGCGAGGAAGCTAATGGATTTACAATGATGTATATTGATTGGACAATTTCTTAAAAGCTATATTTTCTGAAAAGCCTTCAAATATATTAACATTTTATAAATCCTGTGTGGGAAAATTGTTAAAATTAAAAAATGTATGAATTTTAAACAACAAAATAATTTGCTAGTTTTAATTTCAATGTTTATAAATAAATGTAAAAAATACATATTATTTTAACTTTGCGTATTTTTTTTATTGTTATAATTACTTATAAGGAACCTTGTATTTAATTTCAAAAATGTTTAACTAACTAACAACTAGGTAATCGTGTACAAATTTTGAAATTTCAAATATTTATAAATATATAGGTAGTACTACAAAAAGATCCAAAATATTAATCAAAATTTGAGCTACAAATATTTATAAAAAAAAGCATTCGTATCTTTTAAGTTTTTAAAATAACAACTATGATAATAATTCAGTTCATTTTTAAAAAAATTTGATTACCCAGTGAAAAAAAGATATCAACATTAATTCAAGGCAAAATTCAAAGTTTTCAAATGTATATACATTGCTAAAAATTTCAAAAATTTTTATTTTAGAAACACATTGTAAAACTAATACATTCATCTCTTCGCTCAAAATATAAAATTAATATATTAGTATTATAATCATCATTAATTAATTTTGAAGGATAGGCAAAACATGGATAAACAAAATGGGGACACAAATTTATACTTTTAGTATATAGACTTTAGTTTATATTATATTTTATACTATGCATATTTAGAATCAAATTTCTATTTTTACCAGTTCTCATAAGACGAGTAGCTTCCTTTTCTCGGTAAGTTTCACTCGAAATGTTTTTATCTATAATCGAAATGATTGCTTTTTCCTTAGCAGGTCCAATTAAACGACGTTTTTTGTTAGACTGATGCAATGCATCGAAGTTACCAACATATGTACACTCCATTAACACCCTGATAACAATTAAAATCATAATGAACAATAAAAAAAACTATGAAAGATCATAATATCGTTACATTTCTCATATTAAAAATAGTTGGAAGTATAATTAATAATGTGTTGGAATTAATAAAATACCTTGCATTATTCAACGGTTGTTCACTAATTATCTCTTTAAAATGTGATCTACATATTGAACACCGAGCAATAACAGTCACAAAATTTGATCCTTGGGGATGAATATTGGCTTTTTGAAATGATAGGCAGCATGGTAATTGGGTATGTATCCAAAAATGTTCTGCTAAAATAGGACTCCATTGATTTTTTGTTAGTGTGTAGTAGGTTTTACAAGTTTTTAAAGGCCGATTTTTATCATTTAGTCTGTAGAGTACTTCTTGCGGTTTTATTTGGTTCCATTCATCAACGGAAAATGTAAACAAAAAACTTTTTGTTGGAAAATCTTCATCACTACAACAATTGGTATCAGAGCTACCTTTTTTTTTTTTTTTTTTTTTTTTTTTTTTTAGCATTATAGGCCATTTAGGCCCTTTGCTGCCAATATCAAATTCTTCCACTCTTCTCTATTATATGCATACATTAGGTCTCCATGCCAATCTGGTCTTAACTCCTGGATATCTCTTTTGACTGCATCTATCCAACGCTGCTTCAATCTGCCGCGAGGTCTTTTCCTGTTTAAGTTGTTTACAATTACCTTCTTGACAATACTATTATCCGCTCTCCAAACGAGACCAGCCCACTCCATTCTAGTGCCTTTTACAAATTGTACTATATTTCCTTTTCCATATAATTGTTGTATTTGTTCGTTTGACCTTCTCTCCCACACTTGGGTATCAGGATTATATACGGAACCATAGATTTTTCTTAACACCTTCCTTTCAAATATATTAAGTTTATTCTCATCTCCTGCTGTTGTAGCCCAAGTACAGCATGCATAAGTCACAACTGGTCTGAGGTACGTAGTATATAGCTTCTCTTTATTTTTCCTAGATAATAGTTTTGACTTAAACAGATGTGACATAGCAAAGTAACATCCATTCCCAGCTTTTAAACGGAGTTTTATTTCATTATGCATACAGTTTCTATTATTTATGTTGACTCCGAGATATTTGAAGTCATGTACTTGTTGAAATGATATCCCATCGACTTCCAAGTCTGAATCATCTTCATTATCTCGTGCTTCTCTTGTCATGAACATATATTTGGTCTTCTCCTGGTTTATAGACAGCCCTATATGTTTGAATACTTTCATTAGATCTGACATACTGTTTACGGTATCTTGCTTCGTATCACCTAAAATTATTATATCATCCGCATATGCTAGTAGGGTATGGTTCTCATTTAATTCCATTATCTGTCGTCGTGGCATTCTCCTTAACACACTTTCTAACGCTAAGTTAAATAATACAGGTGATAGTGCATCACCCTGTCTTAGTCCTTTACCAACTTCAAAAGGGTCTGATAGCTCTCCTTGTACCCGAACCACACATTTTGTGTTACTGTTGCATAATTTTATTAAGTTAACTATTTTATTTGGAAAACCTAGAGTTGTTAGGTTTTTCCATAGTTTATTCCGAATCATACTATCGTATGCTTGCTTGAAGTCTACAAATACTAGATGGATATTTTTATTATATTCGTAATGTTTACTTAGTATTTGTCGTAATGTGAATATGTGATCTATCGTTGACTTCCCCTTCCTAAATCCACACTGGTAGTCTCCAATCATTTGCTCCGATACATCTTGTATTCTTCGTAGGAGACATATAGACATAACCTTATACCCAACATCTAGGAGAGATATACCTCTATAATTTTCTATGCATTTGGGATCACCTTTTTTAAATATTGGACAGATAACTGATGTTCTCCAATCGGTTGGAATTTCTTCTTTACGCCATATCATAGATATAAGATTAAATATCCCATCCATTAGGCTTGGGCCTCCAAGCTTTAGTAATTCTGCGCAAATTCGGTCCTCTCCAGCAGCCTTATTATTTTTAAGTGATTTAATAATTGATTCTATTTCTGCTCTGTTTGGTTCTAATTCTTCATTTCTCAAGTTGTTGTTTGTGGATTCCCCCCATTCTTCGTCATCTTCTCCTTGGTTTAAATTGGGTTCGCTATTCAGAAGTTGGTCAAAGTACTTCCGAAACTCCTCTGCTTTATCTTTACTATTTGACAATAGTACCCCTTCTCCATTTAATACGAATTGCGTTGTTGGCTTGAATCCGTTTTTTAAGGGTTTACACTGCCTAAAGAATTATTCTTTAGGGTTGTATCTATAACTTTCCAATTTTTCAATCTTTTCCTTTTCCATTTTCCTTTTTTCCTGTCTTAGCACCTTATGCGCTTCTTTTCTCTTTTTAACATATAACTCCACATTTGGCTGAGTTGGGTATTGTAGCATTTCTAATCTAGCATCATTGCGTAGTTTAATGACTTCTGCACATTTTTGATTAAACCAATGCTTTGCTTTACCCCTAGAAGGTTGCTTTATCATGTTGTCTGCTACCTCCAGGACTGAGCTCTTAATTATTTCCCACGTAGTTTGTACTTCTGAATGCTCTTCTAGTCTATTTGTATGAATATACAGTGCATCTTTTATTCCCTGCTGAAATTGTTGAAGTATTCTTTCCTCTCCTAGTTTATCCACATCGAACCTAGTAATGTTTGTTTTCTTCCTTTTCGCTTTCCAATGGTTTGACAATATTAGTTTTACCTTAACTAATACTAGGAAATGATCGGAATCACCATCGGCTCCTCTTTTAGACCTTACATCCTTGATACATGATCTATGCACTTTATCAACCAAGACGTGATCTATTTGACTTTGGTAAATTCCTCCTGGTGAGGTCCACGTATATTTGTTTATATTCTTCCTGGGGAAGAAACTACTGCTCACTATGAGGCCATTAGCTATTGCGAATTCAACTAATCTGGTGCCGTTTCCATTACTCAAATCATGTATACTCTCACTACCAATTGTAGGTCTATATATCGTTTCTCGCCCAACTTGTGAGTTAAAGTCCCCTAATATAATTTTTAAACAGTGTCCTGATAGACCATTGTACACTCTTTCTAATTCATCATAAAACATATCCTTCAGGTCTTCTTCACCCGTTTCTGTGGGTGAGTATACACATATCAGTATAATGTCATATTGTTTACCGGCTATACGAATATGACAGATGCGATCGTTTACTGGAGTAAATTTCTTTATAGAAGGTAACAACTGGTCGTTTACTAAAAAACCCACTCCATTCTCATGCTTTCCATTGGATGATCCACTATAAAATAATGTCATTCCATTGGTTCTCATGTCTCCCTCCCCTGGCCACCTGACCTCCTGCAGCGCCACTAATTGAACGTTCTTGTATTTCTTCACCGCATCACTTATAGACTTAAGTGCGCCTGGTTTATAAAGTGATCTAATATTCCATGTCCCAATCCTGTATTCCAGTTGTCCGGTCCGTTTCCGAGTCGTATCCAAAATATGAGTCCGAGGCATGAATTGTATTGGTTTCATAACATTAGTATTTTTTATAAGGACGGGTTGTTAGCCCGCCGCTAAAACCCCCACCTGGAGGACCAGTCCACACCAACTAATTAAAGTCAGTGTGAGGCTCGGGGCCCCGGGTTCGCCATACCCGTAACACTGTAAAGTGCTTCCCCTGAGGGAAGAGCTACCTTTAAAAAGTGTTAATATTGTTTATTATTACCTATATAATGTATATAATAGGTATACTATAATTTATAAAATGTGAAAATAAAACTTGGTACATAAGGTATATCCACAATATTAATGGTTACTAAATCCACACGTACCTATATAATATGGAATATAATAACTATATAACAGTAACATAAAATATTATTTTTTGCTTACTATTTTCAATGGGTAAGTCATTGTTTACTGGAATTGATTTAATTGTAGTACTAGGAAATCCAAGTTTTACTTTTATGTCGCTTCGTCCTTTGTATAAAAAAGTGTGAATGGCAGTTTTCGTCATTTTTCCATCCAAATGAATGCTTAAATTTGTAAACACTGAATCAGTGGCAACAACTATTTCTAAAAACAGCGGGTTTTACAAAATTTTCTAAAAATATAGAAGAACCAAAAATTTAAAATTTAACTGTTATTCTATTCAAACAAACATTTTAAAGATATAAAATACCTGTTTATTAATTTAAATAAAGTACCTACATAATATTTGTATTGTAATATTACTTAAGTTTGTTATTTCGTGCCAATAAATATTATTTTACAAGATATACATTTATATTTTCCTTATTTTAAATAAAAATTAGAAATATTTTATTTTTTTGTTTACTGACTGCATTTGAATTTAAATATCCATGCAGTCTTGAATGGTATATGTTTAACTGATATGTACAGCAGAGTATAAGAATATTTGCTCTTTTTCTAACTGTTATTTAAACAGCCTAAGGTATGGAAAAGCTTTTTACAAAATTAATTAAATGTGTAAGTTAAAATACATAGGTATCATTTTGTAAGCAAAAAATAAAAACTATAATATATTCAAATTTTTTAGCTGCTAATTTTGTGTTTAAAAAAATGTTTCCAAAAAAAAACCGTTCTAATGTTTGTCAAGTTAAATGTAGAATATGTCAATCTTTTTTTAAATATTCTGGTATCACGTCAAATTTATGGGATCACGTGAAAAGAAAACATTAAACTGTGCTAGAGGCTGATAAATTGGTCAATGAACTGGAACAATTAGACGATGTTCCAAACGTTCCAATAAATGATCAACCATCAACTTCTACTGGTAAGAGTATATTCAATTAAATTGTATTATACCTAATTACTGTTCATTTGAAAAAATAAAAAATAATTTCGTTTTTATAAAAATTGAAAAAGTTCGATTTTCGTTTCCATTAACTCAAGATTTTGAGTGAAGTAATGAATGTATTGATTTTAAAAATGTGATTTATTTTTGTCTGTCAACAGTCAACACTATGATTTGAAAGTTATAGGAGCTTAAAAAATTAAAATTAAATGCACGAAAAAATATTAGGCAAATGGAAATTTCCAGGGGGGTCTGTTTTCGGTCTAGTAGGACATTTCTCCCCCAATATATTTTTGATTTGGATATTTCCCCCCCATTTTTTTAAAGTTAATTATTGCCTAGTAATATTGAATTTAATAATATAATAGGTATTATTTATTATTAATATGAATTTTTTTTTTTAAATAAAATATAAAATTGTTTTTATTTTCATAAATAATATATATGTTTGATCAACTGAACTACTTACTTGAAACAATAAAAATTAAAAAAATAAATAAATAGGTATAAAGTGAAATATAATTAATAATGAATAAAAATGGTTAATAATTCCGACATAAAAATGATACATTTTGTAAAAAACATGTTGAAATATACAATTAATATGTAGTATATGTAGTCAGCCTTGACACGTGTGTACAATATAGTAACTAGTTATGTACGAGCATAAGACTCACTCTCTTTACGGATGTAACATGACCTCGGTCGTGCATATATATAGGGCCTTTGATGTATGTAATACTCACTTGCACAGGCGTCGTTGTACAGAGCGTATACGATGTGTGTGTACTGTCACAGTTTAATTGTCCAGTTGTACGTTATTATATATTATACTTATACATAATCATATTGTCATGTTATTACTTATAATATTAATGCTAACGTCATTAGTCCGTCAATCTTCACTTTCAACAATTAGAAAAATATTTTTAGGAAATATTGCATTTCGATTTTTTTATTTTTAATAGAACAATTCTATTAAAAAATATTATCATTATTATTTATAAGCTCTGACGTTCCCTCTTTTTTAGGTGAACGTCAGATTTTATTTAAAAGCCCATAAACTCTAATAAATTCTCAGTTATTAATATTTCATTTCGATTTTAATTATTAATATCATAAGCAGGGCTCGGGACTTTATGTGCTTAAAAACTAACAGGTGAGTAGGACTCCCTTTTCCATACGACTGGTCTAAGGAAACTGCCGAATAAACTTTTTTTGAATGGACGACCAACTCATATGCGGGGCTCGCACACGTAGCAAGTAGAGTCAGTGTTGGTGTCACAACAGACCATTTCAGAGCATTTCATATAATTAAACGTTATGACCAGGGCTCGGGACTTTATGTGCTTAAAAACTTAAAAATATGCGCATACATATGCACCAAAAAATATCAAAATATGCGCTTTAATATGCATTTATTTTTAATTAAAAAATACATACTTATTCAAATTTAATCTAAAAAAAACATATCTTGTACATATTACTAACAATTTATATTTTATACATACTATATTACTAAAAAAAAATGTAAAAACTGTTGAATGGGAGGTATTTGGATTTTTCAACACTCAGCATCTTCTATACCTAGCAATTATAATTTTTATGTATTAAAAAATAATCATTTTATAATTCTAATTATGTACTTACTTGCGTTACACTGGATTATCAAATGTTTTTTTATGTTCTCGACTTTGAAAGACCTTCTATTATTTGTAAGTAAAGTTTTATAGGCAGAAAATGATCTTTCTACGTTTACCGATGTGATGGGAGCATATTTAAAATATGTCAGATCATTAATATCTAAGTCTTCTGGTAAGTCTTTCATGTCAATTAATTCAAAATGTTTTGAATTTTCTTTAGCATAGCAAGACCAACATTTTTCTTCAATACATTTTCCATCTTTGTACAGATATTTTTCCCAGTTGCCTCAGTAAGACGTTTCATTGCAACACTTACATTGTCAATAATTTCAATTGAATCAGCTAAAGAAACACCTTCAGTTTGCAATTTTGTAATTGATGTAGTAAGAGAACTAAAATTTGATTTTATGTAGACTAAATCATTTTTAATGTGAGGTGTTGCCAAGTATTTTTTTGCATTTTTTATACTCAAAGCATCCTCTGAATCTAATTTATTTACAATATTGAAAATTATCTCAAAGTGTTCACAGTAATATATGGCTGCATTTATCCAGGTGCCCCATCGTGTTATTACTGGCTCTGGAGGTAAAGGTAAATCCGGTGCCTCAGTTTTAAAAAGAAGCATGCGAGATGGAGCTTTTCTAAATATTTTTTTGATATTTGAAATCAGCTGATCAACAGATTCATATTGGCTTCGTACTTATTCAGCCACCCTGTGTAGCCCGTGAGCAGTGCATGTAACGTGTATCATTTTGGAATATAAAGCATTTAACGTTTGACCACATTTCACCATGTAAGGTGCTGCGTCCGACAAAAATAATAAAACATTGTCATGTTTTATACCATCTGGCCATAATATAGAAAGAGATTTGTCAAATAGCTTACTAACTGTAGAATAATTAGCTTTTTCCAGTTCTTCAGTGTTCAAAAGAAATATTTTTCCAGATTTTTCAGCTTCCAAAGTACCGATAATCACGTTTGCGATAAATCGACCTTCAGCATCGGTCGTTTCGTCGATCGATATCCAAATTTTATGATCAGAAATATATTCTCTTATTTTTTGCATAGTTTCAATAAAACAATCATCAATATAGCCTTTTCTTAAAGTTGTTTCGTATGGTATCTCTTTCCCTGTGTAAGATTCCAAAAAATGTCGAAATACTTGGTTCGATAATTTATTCAATGGAATGTTAGCCGACAGCAATGCTTTACATAAGTCCATATTGAAAGTAGACTTTTTAGTTGTATTAGTTTGTGTAATCATTTGTTGGGTTCTTGTATTGAACATTTCCCTCCGTTTAATCATTTTCACATGTTTAACTGTTTGTATATGTTGTATTACACTAGATCGCCGTTCATATTCTACTTTAATTTCACATATTTTGCAAAATAAAACTCTTCCGTCTGCGGAAAATACATTATCCCCAAATTCCAAAATAAAACTTTTTAACCGACTAACTTGTGTTTTTTTTTCTTTTGGCATATTATAACACAAATACGAGCACTAATAAATACAAAATAACGAATACAAATACGAACACGACAACGATTGACGATATATGCGTTGACACGATAACGATCGTAGTCCGTCGATCACTGTGTACTGGCAAACAAAATAATACTGTAAATGTAAAAGACATATTAAATAAAAATAATATTGTCTTCAGAGCTATAAATAAAATGGGTTCCCCATAACGCTATTGATTATCACCTTATCGGTATTATTGCTGACAAAATCATGTGGATAAAATTGATTAATTTACTAGAAATATGATTTAAGAGTAAATAATCAAAAATTATTTTAAAATATGCAATAAAAATCAATAAATATTAAAAATATGCATTTGTAGAAAAAAATTCCAAAATATGCAAACATATGCACAATAAACTTTTGAACTTTAACTCCAAACACCACAACACAAATTTGTATCGGATCAGTTTTATTCTATTTACTTCCCGAACAAATATGCAAATGCATAAAGTCCCGAGCCCTGGTTATGACAATTAAATAAAGAATATTATTTTGAGCCAAAGTAATTTAAACTTGTTTTATTTTATTTGTGTGGAATCGCCAAGTTCGCGTCCATAACATTTTTGGTGGCAGCGGTGGGATACGGCTAATATCAGTATCCGTTACCACGAGTAAAAGAAATTACGCCAACATTTTATTCTCGTATAATTGTGTGATCGTCAACAACTTCAAAACATTAAAAGGCTCTCCAGAACATTCACAAACTACAGAACATCTACGGAATATTTCAAGTAATATAATTCAATATCATATATAACGTAACGCGTCGTATTGAACGGGTAAGCACAGCGTGAGAAAGGGTAACGTCAGCGATTTAACGCATTCCCCGCAATCGCCCGCCAGTACAATAGACAATATTGTGCAGCCGCCGCCCGAATAGCCGTCGGTACGATATACGGCCGCCGGGACGTCATCGCTCATAAGCTGGTGCCACCGCACCTCGCCGTGGCACGAACAACTGGTTGCGTGTGGAGGTAACGCTCTCTAGTAGTGCAAACGAGAGTTACCGCGATTCAAGCGCCACACAGTGACTAACGGACATTCGATCGAGCCACCGTGAAGAAAGTAGGTCGTGACCGTGGAATCGGGCCCGAGGGATGTCAATATCGACCAAAGGTGCGATATTTAAAATATCGATATATAAACCCATAATTATCGATCACGATAAATATCGTAATTTTAATATCGATAAAAATCGATATAAGTTCGTATATCGATAAAAAAAAAACCATGTTACATATCAAATTAGATGTTTTCCGTGGCGTAGAGTGGATAAACTAAAGGTGAATTCAATTGACGTAAGATTAACCTAGTCATTACCGAAGCACGTAATGACAGTAATGAAAAAAAAAAACCACCAACATAGGTAATCTGATAAATTCCATTAAAAACCCATCACTGAAGTACACATTTGAAATATTAGTTATCATATTATTAAGATTATAATGCATGGATTATGACAATCATATTGAATGTATTATATATCTTTAATTTCGAACTCTTCTTTCCAGACATACTCTACAGAATTAACTATTCGGATTTTTGAGAGGAAATGGTTTTCCTCGATAATTAAAATTACAACCAGGCACGAAACTAACAAACAATTCAAATAATTACCTAAGTGATAGTTAATATTTATATTAATTATGAATTGTATTTTTGAATAACTTGTTGAAAGTTAATATTTTTATTATTAATGAAAATCTATTAAAACTAAAAGATTTAGGTACCTACTGAAAAAACTAATAAATTATATTGTACTTCACATTAATTAAATTTAGTTTGTATCCTTATTTATAATAAGTAATAGGCAACACATAAAATTCCAACATATTTTATAATGGATTGAAGTAAAATTATTTATACTTTCATTTATTAACATTATCTTAAAAACAATTATAAGATTGATTGTCAACATTGTACCAGTTACTACTTACTAGTAACCAGTTTTTATAATCAAAGCCCAATAGAAGAAGTTGTTTATATGTAGTGGTCCATGAAAAGGGAACATTAAAATATTTTAATACCAGGAAGGTATTAAAATAATTTATGTAACCCAAATTAGATACATATAAAAATTATAAAAAACAACAAATGTATTAAATGTATTTTAAGCAACATAAATAACAGTAAGATTAGTAGGAAATGTATAATATTATACTTTAATAATCGCTCTTTAACAAAGTAACAAAATAGAAAACCAAAAATAAAAATAAAATAAACTTTTGATGACTCAACAGTCAACAGTAGTAACTTATAATATGTATGAGCTATTGAGCTCATAAAAACAAATAAATATATAGTTAATATAATAATGAAAAACTTTTTTTTAATCTAACCAACTACGATTTATAGGGGTGTTGAAATTTCAAACCAGTCTTGTTCACTTAATGAACCCATAAAAACAATTTTCGACAGCCTTTTACTCGTTAATCTGTTTCGAGTTTGTGATAGAGTATGACCAGTTTTGGAAAAAAGTCGTTCTGAAGGAACAGATGTAGCAATTATACTAAGTTTTTCTCTTGCAATGAAGTACAGATTTGGGTACATGGTCTTCATTACTTCCCAAGCATATAGTGGATCTGTTTTAATGTCTACAACAGGCTTGGCTAAATAGTCATATAGCTAAAAATATTATACAAAATATAAAACACCAAATATAAATAATTAAGTTTGATAGTATGATATCTAACCTCTTGATACATCGGTGTTGTTCTCCGGTGAATTTGCACATTTGCCACAGCTTCATGATATGACCATAAATCAAACGATGGTGGTACTGGAGGTAATTCAGAAGTAATGGATGAACTCTGAGTCGGTGCTGGAGGTTCATTCAAATTATGGTTTTGAGAGTTTTCTTTTGAAATTAATATATTTTTAATTTTTTCAGTAGCTTTATGGCATCGTGTTGGGTCTTTAAAATGAAGATTTTTGAACCTGAAATAATAATAAAATTATGTTAGCATATAAACTTCAAATTCACCAATACAATTAATTGTTACCTTGGGTCTAATAGAGTACTTAATGGAAAGTTATAAAATATTTCCAAATCTTTAAAACGTTTGTTCATTTCATATAATATATTTCTTTTGAATTCAACTCCAATATCAGTTACTGGGACACTATTATTAATTGCTGAAGTTACACAATTTACCAATGGTAAAATGCTACTCATTATAGTAAATTTATCGCCTGATACTTTATTGGTTAGATCTTCTAATGGTTGCAATAGTGTCTTAATTTCTCTTATTGTATTTAGTTCATGTGCAGTAACAAAGTCAGGAGCTGTTGACTTGTCTAAGATTATAACTGATATAATTCTGAAAATAAGTAAGAACCTTTCTAGCATATAGTATAACGAGTTCCAACGAGTTTTTACGTCTAGTATTAATTTCAGTATTTTGCCTTCAGCTAAACCTAGAATTGAATGTGTATTATTGAAATTATTGTACTATACCAAAAAATAATATTATTTTGACTAATCAAATTACCAACCTTGATCTTTTTGCAATTTTCGAAGTTCATCGCTTAAATTCACACTATTTTTAATATATTTTACAATATTTCTGATCTTCACAATTATTTCGTTTAATGTGGTACATTTTTCGATTGAGTTGGTCACAACCAAATTAATTGTGTGAGCGAAATTGTGAAATTGTGTGTTTATCTACACCAAATGTTTCACATGCCGCCTTTTTTATATTTGATCCTATAGGTAAATAAAATGTAAATTTTAAAACTATATTACAAAAAAATATGTCTAATTTAGTATAAAAATACCGTTATCTGTTACAATGGCAATGACTTGATCGACATTTATTCCCCACTGTGATAATATAGTACAAAACACTTCACTTATGTATTCTGCCGTATGCCTTTCATATAGCTCTACTACACCTAATGTACCTATATAAAACAATCCAAAAATATCAGATGATAAATTAAATGCTTATTACATGTTTATTGCAATTTTAAATTATTTAATTACCAGAAACATATGTAGTTTTTTCGAGAAAGTGGATTGTGACTCCTAGATAACTTTTCTTTTGAATGTCAGACCAGATATCAGTTGTAAGACACAAATTATTTTTTACACTCAATTTTTCTTTAAATTTGTTGGACAAATATTCATATTTTAAATCAAGTTTATTCCTTATGGTGTTTCTTGCAGGCATTACATAAAGAGGGCAAGCTACTTTAAGAAATTTTTTAAAGCCATCTCCGTCTACAGTTGAGAATGGAATGTTATCTTTACAGATATCATATAATAATGCATCGGTAATTTCATTGGTTTTTGCTCCATTTGCTGTAATATATCAAAAGAAATACAAAATATATTACCTATGTCATTAAATTTAAATATAATTAGTTTGATTTTTGATAAACCATCTAGATGTAATACCTAATTAGAATTATAATAAATATATTTTTCCAATTTTAATTAAATTAACAGTTACCTTTCATTGACGAAATATGCTTAAAACTGTGTTTAATAGACGTTTGAAAAGTTTTATGTTGATGTTGCAGAGGAGAAACAGAATTGTGTAAGACAGAACTATTGTCACTAATGTCACTAGTGATAGAATCATTAAAATCACTACTACTAGAATTAATTAAAGTTGATTCTGTACTGCCGAAACTTAATACCTTAAAAAAAAATTTGTTTAAAACTAAACATATAAAATATTTAATTTACTAGAAAACTTACTTCACTCCTATGAACAGGATCATCCACTTCATCACTAGAATTAATGTTAACTGCTTTTGGTAGGCAGTGAACATTTTTAAGATGTGAATGTAAGTTGGAAGTATTTCCCACAGTCGGGCATAATTTGTCACATATTTTGCATTTTGCTGACAGTTTATTCACCTTGTCAAAACGCTGCTATACTTTACTAATTTTGCCCATTTTACATATAACTAAAAATGACTACACATAAAAAAATCAATAATTACAAATATAACGGCAGCGGGCGGACTATGATAACCAATTGTAATATTATAAAACAAAATACCTGTATGGCTGTATCGGCTTTATATATGAATAATGAATAGAACCAACGAGTACTGAGTAACGGCCAACTATGCTATATGGTCCACAAGCAACGGAAAATGGCAAATAGTACTAAAAACGGCAAATACGCGATAACCACGTGGCCGTATATCGTATATGGCGGCTATACGCGATACGCCTACATATACAGGACTAAAGGAGTACTACCTACGGATATGTCGACACTACGATCCACTAAAGTACTGAACGTTGAACGCAAAACGGAGGACTTTTGGAACTACGGAGGTCGGAGAGAAAAGTCAAAAATCAAACAAACAGGCTACGGACACCTGACTTACGGTACACTCAGACGTATATAGTATTATAATTTATAGTCACGTAGACGTAGGTGAACCACAAACGGCATAAAACAGTAAAACGACAGACGCGAGACGCAAGTTGCTAATAGTGAGTAGTGAGAACCGAGTAGAGACAGTAGAGACGGAGTAAAGCGAGTAGACGTCGAGTAGTGTCTGAGTATATAAAAAGGATAGTACAATAATAGTACAATGATACGAAAAAAGTATTTAAAACACGATTTACGATATAGCCGATATATCGATATTTTTAACTTATCGATATATCGTTGACATCCCTGGGAATCGCCGCCGCCGCGAAGAAATCGGGTCGTGACCGTGAAATTGCTGCCGTCATAGTGTACGCGCCGCCGCTGACGTAAACAAACAAAACGTAAATACGTGATATTATCGTGTATAATAATACACAGGCAAATCGTATACTACGAATATTACGTGTATTACCATAATCACCAGTATTCACGTAAAAACAGAATAATTTATCGAAACCAATAATAGTTATTGGTCCCCTCGCCAGCTGTTTCCGGGTGTATAACTTCGGATCCGAACATTGCAGTAGAAAAGGATAGTCGTCGTTTATAGACTGCGTGCGGTGGTACTACTAGCGCTCTGGGGAGACAACTATCATACTAGTGCAGGGGTAATAACTACTAAGTACTAACTAGTAACTACCATTGACAAGGATACTAACTACTAGTAAGTAGTAGTGTTGAATAATTTATTGATTATTATTATAAATTATAATGAGTGGTACTACAAAGTCAAAAAATAGTTGCTGTGTAGTAAATTGCAGTAATTCATATAAAAATACTAATAATATTACATTTTATCGACTTCCAAATCGTGATTAAGAGAAAGAGACAAAAGAAAAGTGGATAAAAGCAATTAATAGAATCATGTAAGTTAATTATTTTTATTTTTCGTTCATAATAATCAATTAGATGAGTTTATGCCCTACATTATAAAGAAAAAAATGCTCAAATTAAATAGTTATTATTATTCTGATTCGTTAATATTTTTTTGTTGTAATTTAGAGAAAATAGAAAACCTTGGCGTCCTAGTGTTCATAGTGTTGTTTGTAGTGCCCATTTTATTAATAATAATAGGTCATAATTAAGTTTTATTAAATATAATATAAATAATTTATTAAAAGTGATTAAACATTCTTAATAATTCCAATATGTGAGACATAGAAAAAATAGCACTTCTTCTCATGAGTATTAATGTCTTTTTTATTTCTTTGTCTTATATTTCATTTGTATTGATATTATTAAGATTGTTTGATAATTTAAATCAAAATTTTAAATTATTTTGCTATTTAAATAATAGGTCTCTTGATCCCAGAAGCCCATCGTATATACCTTCAATATTTCCTGAAGTATACAAAAAAAAAACCATTAATGTACTACAAAATATTGCCAGATATGAGCGCTCCATCAACCGTCAAAATCAAACCATGGAATTTCAAGAAATAAATAATCAAATAATACCTTCTACTAGTTCTACAGAACTAGATTTAAATAATATAACATCTATTAATATTAGTACTCAAGTAGCTTTTGAGGTGCCCGAGGAAAATTTTATTTTTTATTGTGTTTATGAAGGTAATAATAATGTAGGTACTCAAGCATCAGTAAATTTAAATTTAAATTTTACTAAACCGAAAAGTGCAGAAAAATCTTGTGGAGTAGATTCTTCAAATACAAGTTCTTGTTTGTCTTGCCTATCATTTCATGGATATAATTCTATACAGTCTGAAAATGCATTAAAAGATATAACAGGTGTAACTTTCAAAATATTTAATTTTCTTTTGTCGTTATTACCACAAACAAATCGTACCATAATTAGTACAGAAGATACCCTTTTAATTATGTTGATGAAAGTTAAACTAGGTCTAACATATTCAGCTTTAGTACATTTTTTTGAGTCCATAGAACTACCATCAGTAGAGTATTTTCTGAATGTTTACTTATTTTAAGTCATAAAACAAATAATTTAATTTTCTGGCCAAATAAAACAACTATTGTAGACACATTACCAGAGATTTTTAAAAAACATTACCCTCATTGTAGGTGTATCATTGATTGCACGGAAATAAGAGTTGAGCAACCTCAAACAGTTCAACAAAGAGTTTGCTTGTATTCCCGATACAAAGGTGGTTATACAATTAAAGTATTAGTTGCAATTACACCAAATGGTATGGTTACTTTTCTATCTAAAGCATACGGAGGTAGGTCTAGTGATAGTTTTATCACCAATGATTCCGGATTTTTAAATAAGCTTGAACCTGGAGACCAAGTACTTGCCGATAAAGGTTTTCCTGGAATACAACCAGGTGTTGAAGGTCAAAATAGTATACTAGTTATACCCCCAATGCTTCATAATGGTAGATTTTCTGAAGAAGAAGTAATAAAAACATTTAATGTTGCTAGTGTCAGAATACACATCGAACGATTTTTTGCAAGATTAAAATCTTTTAATGTTTTGAATAAAATAACAACTGATCTTTTACAATATATTGATAATTTATTACTCATTTGTTGTGTATTGGTAAATTTAAGTTCACCAATTATAAAACAGTAGAATTAGTTTTGATAAAATATTTTAAACATAAGAATATGTATTATATATTATGCTAATTATTATTACTTAACAAATTACTTATTATTAACTAAATATTATAATGTATTTGATTGGTTACATAAATTTGGTAAATAAAAAGAAAAGTAAAATTTATCCAATATTGGAATAATGTTTTCTAAAAAGGTTAAATCTTTTTTAATTATTAATGACAAAGGCTTAATTTCATTAAAGATAAATAAGTGGCAATCATTTAAACCTGTACAATACAGTAATATTTGTATTTGTGTATAATATATATGACTATATTTTAACCCAACTTCACCATTTTTAACTTCAATATAGCTTAAGTTTGATTTTCCTGTTAATTGGTCAATTATAGATTTTTGTTTGCATGAGCTGGGACATTTAATTTCTAAAACTGAAGAAATTTTTCCATTTTTTAATATCAAACCATCAGAACTGGCACTAATCCATGGTCTACAAATATGAAAAACCAACCCACTTTTAACTACATCAATGTTGTACATATCACAGAACTTATTAAATGCCTTGTCTTCAGTTTGTAATCCATATTGTATATTACTGGCTCCTTTTCCTACAATTACAGTTTCATTTAATAAAGATATTGCTAATTTATTTTGACATTCTTCAGACTTATTCCTTAGTGTTTTTATTTTGTGTGCTTTTAAACTTGCTGATATGCGCATCTTTCGGTTTTGTTTCCAAGATAAATTAAGGGACTGATCGAGTGTTTGATTAAAAATTGATTTTATCATTGTTTCATTAACATAAATATTCTCATAGAAGTAAGTATGTAGAGCATTGTCTATCAACTTCAGAACGTTGCTCTGAACACAAATTATAACTTAAACTACATGGCAATGAAAGTATATTGTGGTTTTGAATGAAATCATTATGGCTCAGAATAGGAGCGTTATTATTCAATTGTTTTTGAGGGAAAAGATCTGATATTTTTTTTGCCTTTTTTATATAAACTTTCACAATACTTTGCGGGTCTTCCCCATTGCTGTGGCTCGTCAGTTTTTGAAGTTCCTTCTTCGGAATTAACATATATAATAAGGGCAGCTATGTGTTTACATTTAGATCCAGCCCCAGCTGGACATTGACACACAGCATTGTTTATGGTTCTAGTACTATCCAACTATTAAAAAACAAGTGAATTTGTTTTATTGTGAAGTGCTTTTATTTGAGAAAACAGTTATTGTAGAAAATAATACACACATTATGTACCAACATAATATGTGTGTTATGTATGAATAAACATTATAAATATACATTTTACCTCGAGCTGTACTTTATATGGGTCTAAAGAAACACTTGTCTGCCTGACAACCAAACCAGTTATTACACAAAATCCTTCAATTGGTCTAAACTCCTGTACATTCAGGACATGATTGCTTTCATACAACTTAAAACCTTTATTATTAGAGAATTCAAAATGTGAATTTATGCTTTGAAAGCCATACTTTATTATTAAATTACTCATAATTTAATTTAATTTTTTTGAAAATAATTAATTCAGAACTTTTGAAGTTTGAACTTTCCATTATCTAATGGAATATCTTGGAAAATGGAGTATCATTATCTAATTTTAATTTTACAAGAAAACAATTGTTTAGGTAATCACCTAGCTAAGAACCGAATTAAATACACAGATTAGGCAGATGATCAAAAACATTTTAATATTAATTCAACCATTTAGTAATTATAAAATGTGACTATTTTTAAATAAATGTATATTAATCGACAGTTAAAAAAAACAATTATTTACAGTTTTTCACGCGTTTTCCCATATAACGTAATAAAAAAACTTGAATTTGATCCCCTGCACTAGTACAAGAGTTTACCACTAGACCGCGTTGTATTCCATCTCGCGCACGCAGTCTATAGAGGAGTACGCGATCAATCAACACACCAATTTCCGGAACATTTCAACATCGAATACAATCATCTCCACAATGGACAGGATGTTAGTAATTATACATCGATCCTGTGTTAAAATATTTTTTTTTCTATATATAGCATAATACTATAAATTGTTTTACTATAATTATTATAATTACTATTATACTAATTTTGTCTGTCTTGCTTTGAATGTGACTACTTGTAACTGCTATTCTATTGCATATTAGTAAAAAAAAAAGGGAGGTTAATGAATAATTCTGAGGACAAAAATAATTCATTAGAGGAACATAACGTTTCAACTACTGATAGTCTTCAGCCCCCTATTCCAACTTCACGAACTAGTTTAACTGTTAGGTATTCAAATCCCCAGGACATTACTTCTGAGAGGTCGTTTATATTACGGTAGATCATTTGCTTGTTAGGGAAACAGATTTATCGATAGCCACAAATAATTTATTAGTTAACGTATCTAATGAACTACAAAAAGTAGATAAGAGTATAATCAACGTCGTCACAAAGACAACCATTTCGAACACAGAACATTCCGAACATACAGAAAATCCGGCACAAACAGAAAATTCAGAACAAATAAAGTATTACGAAGACACAACAAATTCTGCACTACAAGAACTAGAGGAGAGTTACTCAAAAAATCGAATTGATTGTACTGAAGATCTAATTAAACTCGATCAATCGAACATGGCAAACGAACCGGGAAACCGTACAAAACGCTAATGCGGGAACTTTGACTATCACAGAAGATCAACTGTCACAGAACATTAACCAAAAAGTACAAGAGGCACTCAGGATACGAAATGTCCCTCAGACAGTAGAGGTGATGTCCAGCAACCAGATAGGACTATGTTGTATATGCGTGTGTGTGTGTGTATGTGGGTATGTGGTATATTGTGTGTACTATGTATGTACTATGCATGTACTATGTATGTATATATAGATAGTATATACTGGAGGCTCGCATATACACACAAATGTGTTGACTCAGGGCAAAAGGAGTGTGTGACCATCTCGGTTCCCACGATGGTCTACGTGACCAAAAGGGCTGGGTCAGCACATACCTAAGACCCCCGGACGGACCGTTGCGACGGGCCCGGTCGGGAGTGGCAGTCGCGTAAAGTCGAAAGAGTGAGCAACACCCTCGTCATAGCATCTTTTAAGTCTTATAACAGAGCATCATTTAGTTTTTTAATCAGAACCTCTTATATTAGTGTGAAATCAGTATTCAATATAATCTTTTCAATAGTGTTTAATGTAGTAAATTAGTAATTCTATTTCTACTAAATCTTTGTGTTTTTCATTTGACACCAACTTCTAATATTTGAATGCCATACGACGGTGGACTACACTTCAACTACAAGACGCAATCAGGCTATTGCCAAAATTACTTGATGGTGAGAACACTGAGCAATGGAAGTATTCCTGGACAAATGTGACTTTGCTGTACCTTGTACGGTGCCTACAGCTATTCCACGGTTGGTACAAGCAATTCAAACCAGATTAGCGGGAAAGGCCCGACAGGTAGTAAAATATCAGAACTTTGAGTCTTGGGAAGAATTAAGGGATCTTCTAAAATAAAATTTAGAACCCCAAAGAACTACCCAACACTTGTATCAGTCTTTATATGCTACAAAACAAAAAACAGGAATGGATATATTTACTTATTAAAAGGAAGTAGAGGCTCTTCAAAATACAATTATTGAACAAGAAACCATGGGATGTACAATCGAGGTAGCACAAGCACTCGAGAGAACATTAAAAAGACAAGCCTTACAGGTATTTATTGAAGGTTTAGGAGATTTAAAAAATTATATAAAAGCCAGACATCCAGATTCTCTTTTTAACGCCATTCAAGCGGCTCGGGAAGAAGAAATAGTAAAGAAATCATCAGAGGAATCCAAAAAATTATATAAGCCAGCAGAAACCTCAAAAACCCAACCAGGAGTATGTAATGTTTGCAAAAATCCTGGGCATTGGGCACGAGATTGTCGATATGCAAAAGCAGACAACAAGTAAACCAAACAGAATACTACTCCAGCACCAGTCGCTACAGTTAGCACGGTGACCTGCCAGTATTGTAAGAAGCCCGGGCATACGAAAGAGGTGTGCCGAAAATTGAAGTATGTACAATCAAAAAGAAATGATGCTGACAATAAACAGGTGGAAAACTCCCAACAACAGGTCCCTTCTGGCGGAGGGTGGGGAACATCAAAATAGCCGCGATATATTTTGCAGAGCATACCCAATAATTTCTAAATTGACAGATCATCACTTAACATGCAGAACATTTCAGACCATCAATCCGAACGTAAAATTCCTAGTCGATTCCTGGAGTGATTTAAATTTGATCAAAATTAGTACACTCAGAGGCGAAGTGATAGTATATGAAGAAATCATCTATCATTTAAGGGACATTAGCGATCAGCTAGTGAAGACCATGGGGTATACTTATCACCAAGTAAAGATGCATCCAGATCATAAGGAAAGGACAGCATTTTCCACCGAGCGAGGACACTTTGAATTCCAACGTGTTCCATTCGGATTAAAACGAGCACCCGCCACATTCCAGAGACTGATGAATACAGTTTTAACAGGGTTAAATGGATTAAAAACCTTTGTATATCTAGACGATATCATAATATACGCTCGAGATATTCCAGATCATTCGAAGGAACTTCAAGAAATGTTTGAAAGATTAAGGCAGTTCAACCTGAAACTTCAACCAACAAAATGTGAATTTATGAGGAAAGAAGTGAATTACTTAGGACATGTAATTACGGATCAGGGAGTGAGTCTAGACTCACAGGAAGTTCAATGTGTAATGGATTACCCAATCCCAAAGAACAGCAAGGATATAAAATCCTTCCTTGGCTTATCAGGATATTACAGAAGATTCATACCTGATTACGGGAAAATTGCGAAACCACTCACTTCGTTATTGAAAAAAGACGTTGAATTTAAGTGGGCCGCTTTCTGTCAAAAAACTTTTGAAGATTTAAAAAATGTCCTCACTAATGAACCTCGGTTGTAATACCCTGATTTTAACCTCACATGTGACGTTAGTAATTACACAATAGGATGTGTGTTATCACAAGGCCCAATTTTAAAAGATCTCCCAATCGCATATCCCTCACGAACATTAAATAAGGCAGAGCAAAATTATAGCACAACAGAAAAGGAAGTGTGCACCATAATCTGGGGAGTTAAACAATTTCGACCCTATTTACTGGGCCAGGAGTTCAACATTATCACTGATCACCGAGCATTAACTTGGCTTTTCAATGTCAAGAATCCTGGGTCACGATTAACCCGATAGAGGCTTAAGCTAGAAGAATACCAGTATCAGATTCAATATAAGCCAGGATGGAACAATACAAATGCCGATGCATTGAGCAGAACCAGAGTCACAACTAGAGCATAAACATTGAAAAATGAACAAATCCCAGAATCTTCATAGAATACATAATCTACAGAAATTCCGAAACCTACAAATACTACAGAATCCACAGAGAGTCAAAAATCTACAGACACTACAGAATCTTCAGACACTTTAGAATCATCAAATAAAACAGAATCGTATCAGATATTTTTAAATTCAGATGACTCACCTACGTCTAATGTTACTGAGATAGCAGTCGACATCTTTAGTACATCATCCGACACCTCTCTGGCGCACTATGTTTCCGCAGATCTCAAAATGTCTAGAGACATAGCCCTCTAATTTAGACGAAGATTTGGACAAATACAACAACTACGCCAACAATACAAATCACTTGAGAATTTTATATTTTTACGTGTAGAGGACCGAACAATTTTCCACTTAATAACAAAGTTACATAGTTGGCGGAAACCAACCTATCAGTCAATATTTAATTGTTTACAAAGACTAAAGTTACTTTGTGAAGAAAAGCAAATCACCAAACTCGCTTGTCCTAGAATAGGATGTGGACTGGATGGAATCAAATATGAGGGAATCCGCAAAATGCTTCGTTACATTTTTAAAAATACTACAATCTATGTAAGCGTCTATACTAAGGAGGAATTGTCCGAAAATGAGAAACTCCAATAAATATACGAATTCCATGATACACCACTAGGAGGTCATCAAGGAGTAACTAGGACTTTTAACAGAATATATGCCCAGTGTCACTGGAAGGGGATGAGGAAACAAATTATTTATTTTATTAAGAAATGTCCTATATGTCAAAAAACAAAATAGGAAATAAACCATTGAAAGAGCCTATGATGATCACAACTACTTCTAGCCGACCATTCGAGAAGATATTTTTGGATGTAGTGGGACATTTACCAAGATCCATAAAGGGAATTCTTTTGTCCTAACGCTACTAGATGACTTAACGAAATTCGCGTGATCAGCTCCAATGGAAAACCACGAAGCTAATACTGTAGCACATCACTTTGTAACGCAGTTCGTGTGTTTGCATGGTCTACCACAGAGCCTTGTAACCGATTGTGGTACAAAGTTTCTAAGCAAAGTTTTCAAGGAAGTCTGCAACCTTCTTAAGATAAAACAGACTTCAAAAACCCCGTACCACCCTCAGAGTAATCGTTCTCTAGAAAGAAGTCACCATACTCTGGGAGAATATCTCCGAAATTTTATTGACAAGGATCCATTGAATTGGGATGTGAAAATTCCATATGCAATGTTCTGTCACAATTCCACAGTTCATTCAGTAACTAAATATCAACCTTACGAATTGGTATATGGGAATCCAGTTACAATCCCCTCATCCTTATTAAAAGAACCAGAACCTCGATATAACTACGAGGATTACCAGTTCGAAATCAAGAAGCAATTGCAAGGATCACATGCAATAGCTAAAAAGCATTTGATTGAAGCTAAACATAAATCAAAAGTTCAATATGATAAAAATGATAAAAATGCCAATAACAGGATCTTTGAGGTAGGACAGAAGGTTCTGCTACAAGACAAAACCTCAATCAATAAATTAACTCCAAAATGGTTAGGCCCTTTTGAAGTTTAAGAAGTTGACCCTATCAATAAAAACGCAACAATAAAGAAAAAGGCAAAGAGGCAAAAGGTTCATCCAAACCTATTAAAACCATTCTATGAATGATACTAATGATAATCCATCACTGTTTACAGAAAATTGAAAATGAACAATTCTACAATAATCATTGTTTAGCTGCTTGTCACTTCAATATTCGTACAAACAAAGATGTCGGAATTTCAGAATTTTCCACCCGTGGATGTAGCCGCAATAACATATTTCAACAACACGGAAGGACTTTATTACAAATTCCTAGGCAAACTAAAAGTTACAGACTCCTACTGGAAGCTAATAAATTTCCTTAATCTAGAATATTACACAACGAGATACCTAGCAAATATTGATATGATAATTGATAAATAATAATAAATAAAATTTATATAATTTCATTTTGTTAAAATATTATTTTCCAATTTCCATTTGCCAGGCACAGGTGGCACAACAATCAAAATACAAACTGACAAATATCTAAATATAACTAACTATCATGTTATTATTATCTATATAATAAAAAAAAGTGGCCATTTCTCGAATAACGCAGTTTCTTGAAAACTACTACTCAGATTTTCTTGAAATTCAACATAGATATTCAGTTTGAGCTCATAAGTATCAGTCTGAAGTCAAAAATGGCCTAGGTATTTTTTAACGATCACCAGGGAGTCAGAAGTGTAAATTCATTGGTTTATAAAAGAAAAATAAAGAGTGGCCAATTAAAGGTCAAATTATAATTTATAATTGCCATAGCAACAAAATAACAGTAACAATTCATTTTTTTTAGAAAAAATAAATCACCAATCTTTCTTGAATTTGTAATCATTAAAAAAAATAGTTGAATATGCCTAAAAGAAAACAAAATATTGGAAAAAATTCTTTACTAAATAAAAGACAGAAAAAACTCAAGAAAACACATCAAGTTGAAGATGATATAATAGAAGAAACAAAAAAATCATCATCAAATCAGAAACAAATGAGTCAACGTACAGAAAGAAGAAAGTCCAAAATGAAAAAAAATTTAGAAATGAAAGCATTTAATTATGATTGTAGTGACGTATTTAATAACGATCATCGTATTTCTATTGGTCTTATGGATATTGAATGTAAGTTTTGCAAAGCGTTAAAATTTTAAGATGAATCTGATAACATGTGTTGTGGAAAGGGGAAGGTAAATTTGCCTGATTTGACTATTCCCGAAGAGCCATTATCAACGTATCTATCTGGAACAACAATTGAATCAAAACATTTTCTAAGTAATATTAGGAAATATAATTCGTGTTTCAACATGACTTCATTTGGTGCGAACAGAAAGAAAGAGTCGGGTTTTCAAACTACATTCAAAATTCAAGGACAAATTTATCACAGAATAGGATCTCTTCTTCCATATGATTGTGAATCATCATTTTTACAAATATATTTTATTGGTAATGATGATATACAATCACAACGTAGATGTTCGATCGTTCCCAATGTGCAACACGAAATAGTTCAATCTTTACAAAATTTTCTAAATGAACACAACGCATTAATAAAACTTTTCAAAACATCATTAGACAATATGCCGAGTGACGAATGCCAAATTGTACTTCGTGCCAACAAAATACCTTCAAGTGAACAAGAAAGACGTTTTAATTTACCAGTTGTAAATGAAGTAGCTGCTATAATTAATGGGAATGAATTTTCAAAACGCGATATTGTGTTACAAAAACGTAGTAATGAGTATGTAACAGTCCAAGTGTAAAAAATATACACTATAACTAACGGTTTCGTGAAAAAAACAAATACAAAGTTTAATGATTTAGATCATGAATTTGAAATAATCTTAACAGAAAACTCTAAAATTATAGAATCGAAAGAAGATGAAAATATACCAAAAATTGATTTCAATTTTATTAAAATAAAAGATCTAGCTAATATAAAAAGCAATTCTTTAACAGGTATTTCAAATATAATTTTCAAAAATATAAAAAAAGAACAGACGAATCGTTATTTCCCCATTTCAGATATTATAGCGATCATCAAAAGTATAAAAGGAATAAAAATATCAACAAAAAATGGATTACAATTAAAGAGACAAGATATAATTCTTATTGATGATTCACAATCTAAGGTGATGTTAATTAAGATATACAAATAAAATAACATAAATGTATACTTTATGGAATAATACTGATAAAATTTTACAGATATCATTAACATTATGGTCAGATCAAATAAATGATTTTGAAGGAGAAAAAGGTGATATTATTGCTATGAATAATATCAAAATTAATGAATTTAATAACATTAAAAACTTAAATTTAGTTCGTTCAACTATTGTTATTATAAACCTTAAAATACCAGAACAAAAAGAGTAAGTAAAAAAGACTATAAATAAATAACAATTAATAACAAATTTACGATCATTTCAGTCTCGAAAAATGGTATAGCAAAGAAGGAAAATATATCAATGAAAATGAATTTAGAAACTCTTCAAGTCAAGATCAGAAAACATATGATTTCAAAAAATTCAAATCAATATACAATAGTCCAATAAATACCATAATTGGTAAGTTTATGAGAGACATTGTGAATTAATAATTGATAATAAACATTCATTGTTCATTCAGATATTATCGCCAAAATCTATGACATCAAAAAAACCGAAAAAATTAGCACAATTCATAAGGAATTTGAGAAAAGAGAAATAATTTTAGTTGACAATAAAGATAATAAAGTATAAAGGATTTATACTTTGATTATTTATAAATTAAATTAAACTTAATTTAAAATTATAGATTGTTTTGAACTTATGGAACGAAAACATTGACGAATTTAAAGCAAAAAAAAATGATATTGTGTATCAATAAAAAATGTCAAAATCGGAGAATATCACTATGAAAAAAATCTTTCATTAACAGCTCATTCCATAATACAAATAAATCCGAATATTCTAGAAGTAGAAATGTAAATATATTAAAAAATAATTTGTTATATAATTTAAAAGAATGGTTCTTTTTAGATTCACTAATCATAATGAAGACCCAGGAATCGAAATGGAATTTTTCAACACAATACAAATTATAAAAAATATGGAAATTGGAACAATAATAAGTAAGAAGTATATAAAAATAATAAACCAAATCGTATAATATTTTATATTATTTATAATTTTTTTTTATTATTATATTTACAGATATTATAGCTGAAGTCATTGAAGTAAATGAAGTAATTCCTGTATTTTCACAAAAAAACAATAAAAACTTTACTAAAAGAGATATACTATTGGCTGACTCCTCAAAAGAAACAGTATTAAATTGGAATATTATAGATATATCGTTATTAAATGAAAACAAAATAATGATAATGAAATTATTTCACAGATAATCCTGACGGTATGGAACGAAGAAGCTGTAAATTTTGTGGGAGAAAGTGGAAGTATTATTAAAATAGAACGAGGAAGAACAAATGAATTTTCGAATAATAAATATATTGGATTATTGCCTACATCTGTCATCACATACGGTTCAATAAATGAAAAAGAAAAGTAAATGACACTTTTATTCACTATATTATTCAAAATGTATTTAAATTGCTGTTGCTTACATTGGTTTGAAACATGGTTATTATCTCAAGAAAATATTAATAAAAATAATACAATTAAAAGGAAAAAAGACGAGATTGAAGACAACGAACAGCCATGTTGTTCGAAATCGTCAAAATAGATGTGTCGATTTTCTTCAAATGACTATAATATAAATAATTTTGTAATTTTGGGTTAAAATAATATTTTCATATTTCTATTTATGGAAAGAAATAAAAAATTTTTTTTTACTCACCGATAACCTCCGTTATTAATTTATTTTATTTGTTAATTTGAATATATGTTTATTATATCTTGTGCATATACATACTGTTATAATTAATATTTTTTTAATTTGTATATTTAGTGTGTTTATTTATATGTTTGAGATATTTTTTTTGAACATTATGAAATGGCACATAAAACCAATATTCCATCAACATGAACTATAGCGATTGTGAGGGGGGTATAATTGAACAAATAAAATTGAGTATATATTTCATAATCGAGGGGGTATTATTATAAATAAAAACAAGCCAGCGGAGCCGGGTTTTGGCCGATAGTTATTTAATAAAATAGTTTTGCACATAACCTTAAAAAGCATCATATCGTCTTTCTCTCTTCCCCAAAAATGCACACGGCCTCATATGGAACTGGTATAGGCATGTCCTATCCATTCTTATATTATCTATGACGACCAGCTCGTATGCGGGACTCGCACACGTAGCAGGTAGAGTCAGTGTTGGTGTCACAACAGACCATTTCATATAATTAAACGTCATTACAATAATTAAAATCGAAATGCAGTTATAATCAAAATATTTCTTAATAGAATTGTTCTATTAAAAATAAAAATCGAAATGCAATAATAATTAAAATATTTTTTATAATACTTATGATATTAATAATTAAAAAAAGAAATATTAATAAGTGAGAATTTATTAGAGTTTATGGGCTTTTACATAAAATCTGACGTTCGCCTAAAAAAAGGGGAACGTCAGAGTTTATAAATAATAATGATAATAAAATCGTGACCGGTTATTCCGGCCGCGATTTTAGATATCAAATAAAGCATCTTATAGAGTTTTTAAATAATAATTAAAATATTTTTTAGTAGAATTGTTCTATTAAAAATAAAAAATTGAAATGCAATAATAATTAAAAAATATTTTTCTCAAAACTTATGAAATGCAATAATAGTAAAAATACTTTTCATAAAACTTATATTATTAATAATTAAAAATCGAAATGCAATATTTCATAAAAATATTTTTCTAATCTTTTTGATTTTGATTTCTAATTAGTGAATGGAGATGTTTTACAAAATCATTTCTATCTATATTTGTTTTATAATGCCCCCAAGCTAATGTATCAATACCATTTTCCGAAATAAATCTTTTATCATCATAAACACTTAAAGCTTTTTTGTTTTGTTCTACAGTAAAAATATCATGTTTCTTAGTTCTAAATAAATTTTGTTTAACATATTTTGATTTTTTTGTTAGTAAACATTTTTCAAAATCATTAAAACATATTTTATTTTCCACAACATTTTTTTTAACACCTTTAGCTTTTTTAATTTCTTTTTCAGTATCTAAGACTCGATGTAAATATAATTTAGATCTTAAACCTATAAATTCTGTCATAATTTTTCCATTGAACTCATCTTTAGAACATAATCTTATATCAACATGTTTTCGAACATTCATCATAGTACGTCCATAAACACTATTCATTAATTTGAAATATTCTTTTTCAAAATCATTCTTAGCTTCTGATCTAAGATTAGTATTAAAATCAATATACAGTAGATATATTGTGTATGTTCTGGCGCAGTCAGTTTTTTTACATAATCTTAAAACTAGCTTATTTTAACATTTTTACATCAATATTTGATTTTTTTACATCGAATTTTGAGTGCTTTTTTGTATACAATTTATATACAAATACAATGATATTTCACATATTTTATATAAAATTTCATGCATTTTAGAAAACATTTAGAAACATTAGAAAATACAGATTTTAGAAATATTCCAAGAAAATTGTTTAAACAATTTATATATATTTTAAACGTTACAGCCAAGCAGCTTCCGCCATATATTTGCTTATCGTTATAGGAAATATAATATATATGACAAATATTCCAATACGTTTTCATAGTAAATATGACATAATTTAGAATATTCTCAATCAAGAGTAATGAGCACATCCATGTCCCTAAAGCAGAATACAGCCAATGAGAGCCGATTGTATGAACACACCAGTAGTTAATATATGCCAATCCTGGCGCAGCACCTTTAAGGTGCCGCTCATAATATTATATCAATAAAAGATCACAAAGAAAACAATGTGCAAAAAGATCAGAAAATTGAAATGCAAAAATAATAAAAATATTTTTCGCAAAACTTAATAATTAAAAATAAAAATTGAAATGCAATAATAATTAAAATATTTTTCCACAAAACTTATGAAATGCAAAAACACAAAAAATATTTTTCATAATACTTATGATCAGGGCTCGGGACTTTATGCATTTGCATATTTGTTCGGGAAGTAAATAGAATAAAACTGATCCGATACAAATTTGTGTTGTGGTGTTTGGAGTTAAAGTTCAAAAGTTTATTGTGCATATGTTTGCATATTTTGGAATTTTTTTCTACAAATGCATATTTTTTATATTTATTGATTTTTATTGCATATTTTAAAATAATTTTTGATTATTTACTCTTAAATCATATTTTTCGTAAATTAATCAATTTTATCTACATGATTTTGTCAGCAATAATACCGATAAGGTGATAATCAATAGCGTTATGGGGAACCCATTTTATTTATAGCTCTGAAGACAATATTATTTTTATTTAATATGTCTTTTACATTTACAGTATTATTTTGTTTGCCAGTACACAGTGATCGACGGACTACGATCGTTATCGTGTCAACGCATATATCGTCAATCGTTGTCGTGTTCGTATTTGTATTCGTTATTTTGTATTTATTAGTGCTCGTATTTGTGTTATAATATGCCAAAAGAAAAAAAAACACAAGTTAGTCGGTTAAAAAGTTTTATTTTGGAATTTGGGGATAATGTATTTTCCGCAGACGGAAGAGTTTTATTTTGCAAAATATGTGAAATTAAAGTAGAATATGAACGGCGATCTAGTGTAATACAACATATACAAACAGTTAAACATGTGAAAATGATTAAACGGAGTGAAATGTTCAATACAAGAACCCAACAAATGATTACACAAACTAATACAACTAAAAAGTCTACTTTCAATATGGACTTATGTAAAGCATTGCTATCGGCTAACATTCCATTGAATAAATTATCGAACCAAGTATTTCGACATTTTTTGGAATCTTACACAGGGAAAGAGATACCATACGAAACAACTTTAAGAAAAGGCTATATTGATGATTGTTTTATTGAAACTATGCAAAAAATAAGAGAATATATTTCTGATCATAAAATTTGGATATCGATCGACGAAACGACCGATGCTGAAGGTCGATTTATCGCAAACGTGATTATCGGTACTTTGGAAGCTGAAAAATCTGGAAAAATATTTCTTTTGAACACTGAAGAACTGGAAAAAGCTAATTATTCTACAGTTAGTAAGCTATTTGACAAATCTCTTTCTATATTATGGCCAGATGGTATAAAACATGACAATGTTTTATTATTTTTGTCGGACGCAGCACCTTACATGGTGAAATGTGGTCAAACGTTAAATGCTTTATATTCCAAAATGATACACGTTACATGCACTGCTCACGGGCTACACAGGGTGGCTGAATAAGTACGAAGCCAATATGAATCTGTTGATCAGCTGATTTCAAATATCAAAAAAATATTTAGAAAAGCTCCATCTCGCATGCTTCTTTTTAAAACTGAGGCACCGGATTTACCTTTACCTCCAGAGCCAGTAACAACACGATGGGGCACCTGGATAAATGCAGCCATATATTACTGTGAACACTTTGAGATAATTTTCAATATTGTAAATAAATTAGATTCAGAGGATGCTTTGAGTATAAAAAATGCAAAAAAATACTTGGCAACACCTCACATTAAAAATGATTTAGTCTACATAAAATCAAATTTTAGTTCTCTTACTACATCAATTACAAAATTGCAAACTGAAGGTGTTTCTTTAGCTGATTCAATTGAAATTATTGACAATGTAAGTGTTGCAATGAAACGTCTTACTGAGGCAACTGGGAAAAATATCTGTACAAAGATGGAAAATGTATTGAAGAAAAATGTTGGTCTTGCTATGCTAAAGAAAATTCAAAACATTTTGAATTAATTGACATGAAAGACTTACCAGAAGACTTAGATATTAATGATCTGACATATTTTAAATATGCTCCCATCACATCGGTAAACGTAGAAAGATCATTTTCTGCCTATAAAACTTTACTTACAAATAATAGAAGGTCTTTCAAAGTCGAGAACATAAAAAAACATTTGATAATCCAGTGTAACGCAAGTAAGTACATAATTAGAATTATAAAATGATTATTTTTTAATACATAAAAATTATAATTGCTAGGTATAGAAGATGCTGAGTGTTGAAAAATCCAAATACCTCCCATTCAACAGTTTTTACATTTTTTTTTAGTAATATACTATGTATAAAATATAAATTGTTAGTAATATGTACAAGATATGTTTTTTTTAGATTAAATTTGAATAAGTATGTATTTTTTAATTAAAAATAAATGCATATTAAAGCGCATATTTTGATATTTTTTGGTGCATATGTATGCGCATATTTTTAAGTTTTTAAGCACATAAAGTCCCGAGCCCTGGTCATAACGTTTAATTATATGAAATGCTCTGAAATGGTCTGTTGTGACACCAACACTGACTCTACTTGCTACGTGTGCGAGCCCCGCATATGAGTTGGTCGTCCGTTCAAAAAAAGTTTATTCGGCAGTTTCCTTAGACCAGTCGTATGGAAAAGGGAGTCCTACTCACCTGTTAGTTTTTAAGCACATAAAGTCCCGAGCCCTGCTTATGATATTAATAATTAAAATCGAAATGAAATATTAATAACTGAGAATTTATTAGAGTTTATGGCCTTTTAAATAAAATCTGACGTTCACCTAAAAAAGAGGGAACGTCAGAGCTTATAAATAATAATGATAATATTTTTTAATAGAATTGTTCTATTAAAAATAAAAAAATCGAAATGCAATATTTCCTAAAAATATTTTTCTAATTGTTGAAAGTGAAGATTGACGGACTAATGACGTTAGCATTAATATTATAAGTAATAACATGACAATATGATTATGTATAAGTATAATATATAATAACGTACAACTGGACAATTAAACTGTGACAGTACACACACATCGTATACGCTCTGTACAACGACGCCTGTGCAAGTGAGTATTACATACATCAAAGGCCCTATATATATGCACAACCGAGGTCATGTTACATCCGTAAAGAGAGTGAGTCTTATGCTCGTACATAACTTGTTACTATATTGTACACACGTGTCAAGGCTGACTACATATACTACATATTAATTGTATATTTCAACATGTTTTTTACAAAATGTATCATTTTTATGTCGGAATTATTAACCATTTTTATTCATTATTAATTATATTTCACTTTATACCTATTTATTTATTTTTTTAATTTTTAATGTTTCAAGTAAGTAGTTCAGTTGATCAAACATATATATTATTTATGAAAATAAAAACAATTTTATATTTTATTTAAAAAAAAAAATTCATATTAATAATAAATAATACCTATTATATTATTAAATTCAATATTACTAGGCAATAATTAACTTTAAAAAAATGGGGGGGAAATATCCAAATCAAAAATATATTGGGGGAGAAATGTCCTACTAGACCGAAAACAGACCCCCCTGGAAATTTCCATTTGCCTAATATTTTTTCGTGCATTTAATTTTAATTTTTTAAGCTCCTATAACTTTCAAATCATAGTGTTGACTGTTGACAGACAAAAATAAATCACCTTTTTAAAATCAATACATTCATTACTTCACTCAAAATCTTGAGTTAATGGAAACGAAAATCGAACTTTTTCAATTTTTATAAAAACGAAATTATTTTTTTTTTTTTCAAATGAACAGTAATTAGGTATAATACAATTTAATTGAATATACTCTTACCAGTAGAAGTTGATGGTTAATCATTTATTGGAACGTTTGGAACATCGTCTAATTGTTCCAGTTCATTGACCAATTTATCAGCCTCTAGCACAGTTTAATGTTTTCTTTTCACGTGATCCCATAAATTTGACGTGATACCAGAATATTTAAAAAAAGATTGACATATTCTACATTTAACTTGACAAACATTAGAACGGTTTTTTTTTGGAAACATTTTTTTAAACACAAAATTAGCAGCTAAAAAATTTGAATATATTATAGTTTTTATTTTTTGCTTACAAAATGATACCTATGTATTTTAACTTACACATTTAATTAATTTTGTAAAAAGCTTTTCCATACCTTAGGCTGTTTAAATAACAGTTAGAAAAAGAGCAAATATTCTTATACTCTGTTGTACATATCAGTTAAACATATACCATTCAAGACTGCATGGATATTTAAATTCAAATGCAGTCAGTAAACAAAAAAATAAAATATTTCTAATTTTTATTTAAAATAAGGAAAATATAAATGTATATCTTGTAAAATAATATTTATTGGCACGAAATAACAAACTTAAGTAATATTATAATACAAATATTATGTAGGTACTTTATTTAAATTAATAAACAGGTATTTTATATCTTTAAAATGTTTGTTTGAATAGAATAACAGTTAAATTTTAAATTTTTGGTTCTTCTATATTTTTAGAAAATTTTGTAAAACCCGCTGTTTTTAGAAATAGTTGTTGCCACTGATTCAGTGTTTACAAATTTAAGCATTCATTTGGATGGAAAAATGACGAAAACTGCCATTCACACTTTTTTATACAAAGGACGAAGCGACATAAAAGTAAAACTTGGATTTCCTAGTACTACAATTAAATCAATTCCAGTAAACAATGACTTACCCATTGAAAATAGTAAGCAAAAAATAATATTTTATGTTACTGTTATATAGTTATTATATTCCATATTATATAGGTACGTGTGGATTTAGTAACCATTAATATTGTGGATATACCTTATGTACCAAGTTTTATTTTCACATTTTATAAATTATATTATACCTATTATATACATTATATAGGTAATAATAAACAATATTAACACTTTTTAAAGGTAGCTCTTCCCTCAGGGGAAGCACTTTACAGTGTTACGGGTATAGCGAACCCGGGGCCCCGAGACTCACACTGACTTTAATTAGTTGGTGTGGACTGGTCCTCCAGGTGGGGGTTTTAGCGGCGGGCTAACAACCCGTCCTTATAAAAAATACTAATGTTATGAAACCAATACAATTCATGCCTCGGACTCATATTTTGGATACGACTCGGAAACGGACCGGACAACTGGAATACAGGATTGGGACATGGAATATTAGATCACTTTATAAACCAGGCGCACTTAAGTCTATAAGTGATGCGGTGAAGAAATACAAGAACGTTCAATTAGTGTGCAGGAGGTCAGGTGGCCAGGGGAGGGAGACATGAGAACCACTGGAATGACATTATTTTATAGTGGATCATCCAATGGAAAGCATGAGAATGGAGTGGGTTTTTTAGTAAACGACCAGTTGTTACCTTCTATAAAGAAATTTACTCCAGTAAACGATCGCATCTGTCATATTCGTATAGCCGGTAAACAATATGACATTATACTGATATGTGTATACTCACCCACAGAAACGGGTGAAGAAGACCTGAAGGATATGTTTTATGATGAATTAGAAAGAGTGTACAATGGTCTATCAGGACACTGTTTAAAAATTATATTAGGGGACTTTAACTCACAAGTTGGGCGAGAAACGATATATAGACCTACAATTGGTAGTGAGAGTATACATGATTTGAGTAATGGAAACGGCACCAGATTAGTTGAATTCGCAATAGCTAATGGCCTCATAGTGAGCAGTAGTTTCTTCCCCAGGAAGAATATAAACAAATATACGTGGACCTCACCAGGAGGAATTTACCAAAGTCAAATAGATCACGTCTTGGTTGATAAAGTGCATAGATCATGTATCAAGGATGTAAGGTCTAAAAGAGGAGCCGATGGTGATTCCGATCATTTCCTAGTATTAGTTAAGGTAAAACTATTATTGTCAAACCATTGGAAAGCGAAAAGGAAGAAAACAAACATTACTAGGTTCGATGTGGATAAACTAGGAGAGGAAAGAATACTTCAACAATTTCAGCAGGGAATAAAAGATGCACTGTATATTCATACAAATAGACTAGAAGAGCATTCAGAAGTACAAACTACGTGGGAAATAATTAAGAGCTCAGTCCTGGAGGTAGCAGACAACATGATAAAGCAACCTTCTAGGGGTAAAGCAAAGCATTGGTTTAATCAAAAATGTGCAGAAGTCATTAAACTACGCAATGATGCTAGATTAGAAATGCTACAATACCCAACTCAGCCAAATGTGGAGTTATATGTTAAAAAGAGAAAAGAAGCGCATAAGGTGCTAAGACAGGAAAAAAGGAAAATGGAAAAGGAAAAGATTGAAAAATTGGAAAGTTATAGATACAACCCTAAAGAATTCTTTAGGCAGTGTAAACCCTTAAAAAACGGATTCAAGCCAACAACGCAATTCGTATTAAATGGAGAAGGGGTACTATTGTCAAATAGTAAAGATAAAGCAGAGGAGTTTCGGAAGTACTTTGACCAACTTCTGAATAGCGAACCCAATTTAAACCAAGGAGAAGATGACGAAGAATGGGGGGAACCCACAAACAACAACTTGAGAAATGAAGAATTAGAACCAAACAGAGCAGAAATAGAATCAATTATTAAATCACTTAAAAATATTAAGGCTGCTGGAGAGGACCGAATTTGCGCAGAATTACTAAAGCTTGGAGGCCCAAGCCTAATGGATGGGATATTTAATCTTATATCTATGATATGGCGTAAAGAAGAAATTCCAACCGATTGGAGAACATCAGTTATCTGTCCAATATTTAAAAAAGGTGATCCCAAATGCATAGAAAATTATAGAGGTATATCTCTCCTAGATGTTGGGTATAAGGTTATGTCTATATGTCTCCTACGAAGAATACAAGATGTATCGGAGCAAATGATTGGAGACTACCAGTGTGGATTTAGGAAGGGGAAGTCAACGATAGATCACATATTCACATTACGACAAATACTAAGTAAACATTACGAATATAATAAAAATATCCATCTAGTATTTGTAGACTTCAAGCAAGCATACGATAGTATGATTCGGAATAAACTATGGAAAAACCTAACAACTCTAGGTATTCCAAATAAAATAGTTAACTTAATAAAATTATGCAACAGTAACACAAAATGTGTGGTTCGGGTACAAGGAGAGCTATCAGACCCTTTTGGAGTTGGTAAAGGACTAAGACAGGGTGATGCACTATCACCTGTATTATTTAACTTAGCGTTAGAAAGTGTGTTAAGGAGAATGCCACGACGACAGATAATGGAATTAAATGAGAACCATACCCTACTAGCATATACGGATGATATAATAATTTTAGGTGATACGAAGCAAGATACCGTAAACGGTATGTCAGATCTAATGAAAGTATTCAAACATATAGGGCTGTCTATAAACCAGGAGAAGACCAAATATATGTTCATGACAAGAGAAGCACGAGATAATGAAGATGATTCAGACTTGGAAGTCGATGGGATATCATTTCAACAAGTACATGACTTCAAATATCTCGGAGTCAACATAAATAATAGAAACTGTATGCATAATGAAATAAAACTCCGTTTAAAAGCTGGGAATGGATGTTACTTTGCTATGTCACATCTGTTTAAGTCAAAACTATTATCTAGGAAAAATAAAGAGAAGCTATATACTACGTACCTCAGACCAGTTGTGACTTATGCATGCTGTACTTGGGCTACAACAGCAGGAGATGAGAATAAACTTAATATATTTGAAAGGAAGGTGTTAAGAAAAATCTATGGTTCCGTATATAATCCTGATACCCAAGTGTGGGAGAGAAGGTCAAACGAACAAATACAACAATTATATGGAAAAGGAAATATAGTACAATTTGTAAAAGGCACTAGAATGGAGTGGGCTGGTCTCGTTTGGAGAGCGGATAATAGTATTGTCAAGAAGGTAATTCTAAACAACTTAAACAGGAAAAGACCTCGCGGCAGATTGAAGCAGCGTTGGATAGATGCAGTCAACAGAGATATCCAGGAGTTAAGACCAGATTGGCATGGAGACCTAATGTATGCATATAATAGAGAAGAGTGGAAGAATTTGATATTGGCAGCAAAGGGCCTAAATGGCCTATAATGCTAAAAAAAAAAAAAAAAAAAAAAAAAAAAAAAAAGTAGCTCTGATACCAATTGTTGTAGTGATGAAGATTTTCCAACAAAAAGTTTTTTGTTTACATTTTCCGTTGATGAATGGAACCAAATAAAACCGCAAGAAGTACTCTACAGACTAAATGATAAAAATCGGCCTTTAAAAACTTGTAAAACCTACTACACACTAACAAAAAATCAATGGAGTCCTATTTTAGCAGAACATTTTTGGATACATACCCAATTACCATGCTGCCTATCATTTCAAAAAGCCAATATTCATCCCCAAGGATCAAATTTTGTGACTGTTATTGCTCGGTGTTCAATATGTAGATCACATTTTAAAGAGATAATTAGTGAACAACCGTTGAATAATGCAAGGTATTTTATTAATTCCAACACATTATTAATTATACTTCCAACTATTTTTAATATGAGAAATGTAACGATATTATGATCTTTCGTAGTTTTTTTTATTGTTCATTATGATTTTAATTGTTATCAGGGTGTTAATGGAGTGTACATATGTTGGTAACTTCGATGCATTGCATCAGTCTAACAAAAAACGTCGTTTAATTGGACCTGCTAAGGAAAAAGCAATCATTTCGATTATAGATAAAAACATTTCGAGTGAAACTTACCGAGAAAAGGAAGCTACTCGTCTTATGAGAACTGGTAAAAATAGAAATTTGATTCTAAATATGCATAGTATAAAATATAATATAAACTAAAGTCTATATACTAAAAGTATAAATTTGTATCCCCATTTTGTTTATCCATGTTTTGCCTATCCTTCAAAATTAATTAATGATGATTATAATACTAATATATTAATTTTATATTTTGAGCGAAGAGATGAATGTATTAGTTTTACAATGTGTTTCTAAAATAAAAATTTTTGAAATTTTTAGCAATGTATATACATTTGAAAACTTTGAATTTTGCCTTGAATTAATGTTGATATCTTTTTTTCACTGGGTAATCAAATTTTTTTAAAAATGAACTGAATTATTATCATAGTTGTTATTTTAAAAACTTAAAAGATACGAATGCTTTTTTTTATAAATATTTGTAGCTCAAATTTTGATTAATATTTTGGATCTTTTTGTAGTACTACCTATATATTTATAAATATTTGAAATTTCAAAATTTGTACACGATTACCTAGTTGTTAGTTAGTTAAACATTTTTGAAATTAAATACAAGGTTCCTTATATGTAATTATAACAATAAAAAAAAATACGCAAAGTTAAAATAATATGTATTTTTTACATTTATTTATAAACATTGAAATTAAAACTAGCAAATTATTTTGTTGTTTAAAATTCATACATTTTTTAATTTTAATAATTTTCCCACACAGGATTTATAAAATGTTAATATATTTGAAGGCTTTTCAGAAAATATAGCTTTTAAGAAATTGTCCAATCAATATACATCATTGTAAATCCATTAGCTTCCTCGCTCCGCTCAGAATCTAAAATTATATTGAATAAGAAATCTGTTTTAAGAAAAAAATCTTGATTGAATAAAACAAAACAAAACCAAATAAAATATAATTATCTTATTAAAAAAATCTATATTTAAAAATCTGTATTCAATTAAAAAATCTTGATTAAAACTAAACTAAATAAAATAAAAATATCTCTTATGATGTAGTTATATGATATCTAATATAATGTTAGTATTATCTTTAATTATATTGTTAACAATTTATAACATTTTAACAATGCTGAGGTTTTTAATGTTTATTTTTTATATGCACACTATAATAAAATTAGGTTTTTGAAGTTTTATTTATAAAAGAAACATTAAGTTGTATTATTTTTTTATGAATATGTCTCATTAATATTACTCAACAAACAAAATAATATTTAAAACATTTTATTTTATTATTATTCATATTATAATACGAAATTATTTAAATATATATTATTTAACTACAATTCCTAGATTTGTGCACAAACGATGCCCAAACGTTTGGCTTGGTTAGAAGTTCAAATTTTGAAAGTGGAGGTCCATTTAAATGTACCTGGAAAACAACCATATTATATCCTCCAATGATTTAATTTATACTATATTGTAATGTTGTAATTTAAAACAAATTAACCATTGGACATTTTCAAGATTATGTATATTATGATTTATGATTATTGTCATTCAATGTGAAAATAATTAAATATTAAAACTAATTTTAATGTATTAACACCATTAATAATATAATCATATACATAAATATATTAGCATACATTTTTTTTAAAAATTGAGCCTTATTAAATGTTTCCGCTTATAGTCATCTTTTATATACCTATTGAATTCAAATTTAAAAAAAAATCATTGTTATTAGATACCTTCTGACTCAATGACTAAGTACTTACAGCAGAACAAGTACCCTGATATTAAATATTAGAGAGGAGACGTCTGGGAAATTTGTTTACTATTTGTATACTTTAGATTTATATTATTTACTTTAGATTAAATTCAATTCATTTTGATAAAATAAATTGTGTTTAAACTATAAATAAATAATTTTAGGAGACCATGAACCAGCAATACTTCCATCTGCAACTGTTTACGTACATTATAATCAAAGCATTTGGTAAATAATCGCAGGCATAAGGATGTACTAACGTCATTAGCAATTATGAAAAATGAAAATGAATATAAAAATATCATTCATGATATTGGATACGATCCATTTTTTGTACATTACAACTGCGCTGAACAAGTTCATATTTATCGTAGTTACAGTTGTACCACAGAAAATCCAAAATTAGTGATCGATGCAACTGGATCTGTCGTAAAAAATTTTTTAAAACTAGGATTGGTTAAAACGAAGTTTATATTTTTATACGAAGCTCTTGTTTACGATCGTCAAAAAAATCAAAATTTCACAGTCATTAATATGATAAGCGAAAGACACTGCAATATTGCCATTTCCAAATGGCTTTTAAAATGGACCAGTACTGATGTTATAAAACCAAAAGAAACCGTCTGTGATAATTCTGTAGCTCTTCTTTCTGCAATTGTCAAGAGTTTTACACAATATTCGTCTTTACAAGATTACGTGAAAGTTTGCGCAGATCTTCTCACAAATGAAATAACTCAAACTTCATATTTCGTTCCCAAATGCTTCGTAAAGGTTGATTTCGCCCATTTCATAAAGATTTGTAGCAGATGGACACCAATAAAAACTGTTCCCCGAAGTGTAAAAGAAATTGTTCTCCGTTCTATTGGACTCTTAATAAAAAGCCAATCTATAGTAGAATTACGGTCATTGCTACTGTTGGGTACGATAATATCAGCGCTTGACGGATGTCGCGGTGAACTTGTGATCCCGCCCCGCGATGTTTATGTCAACGAACCGGTCGCGCTTACGTCGTTTCGCACGTTGATCATTACCGTGCACCCGGCGTTGCCTCTTTTTAACAGTACTCTTATCTTATGATAAGATATCGTTTTGTTGTTGTCGTGTGTGCTGTCGCTCGCTCTCGTTCTTCTTTTTTTCTTCGTGAAAAATGTGAGACGTTATTTTTATTAATTTTGTACTGTTTCGTTGTCTTCGCGGTGCCGTTTGTAAGTAGGTACGTCGTCGTAATGTGCGCCCTCGCCGTCGTCGACATCGTGTTGCCGTCTTATTAAACCGTCGCGTTTGCGCCATCGCCGCTACCGACGTTCACGGCTTGTCGCCGCGTGTATTCCCGTCGTGTGTGCGCCATCGTTGCCACCGACATTCACGGTTTGTCGCCGCGTTTATTCACGTTGTGTGTGCGCCATCGCCGCTACCAACGTTCGCGGCTTGTCGCCGTGTTTAATCCCGTCGCGTTTGCGCCATCGCCGCTACCGACGTTCACGGCTTGTCGCCGCGTGTATTCCCGTCGTGTGTGCGCCATCGTTGCCACCGACATTCACGGTTTGTCGCCGCGTTTATTCACGTTGTGTGTGCGCCATCGCCGCTACCGACGTTCACGGCTTGTCGCCGTGTTTAATCCCGTCGCGTTTGCGCCATCGCCGCTACCGACGTTCACGGCTTGTCGCCGCGTGTATTCCCGTCGTGTGTGCGCCATCGTTGCCACCGACATTCACGGTTTGTCGCCGCGTTTATTCACGTTGTGTGTGCGCCATCGCCGCAACCGACGTTCACGGCTCGTCGCAGCTTTACCCGCGTCGCGTGTGCGCCACTTGCCGCCACCGGCGTCCACGGCCGTCGCCGTTGTATAATACCGATCCGCGTGTGTGCCACTCGTTGCCACCGACATCTCGTCTACGCCGTCGCCGTCACCGTCACCGTCGTCGTGGTAATTGGCATTGTGTCTTTTCGGTTGATGCCCCCTCGTTGCGTCTTCATGAAGTACATCTTCGGACATCATCAGGCCATCCAGGGATAAATCCGGTGATGTTCATAGTTTTACTTAAGTCATTAATAAAAATATCAATGTCTGTAAAATTTATTTTGTTAATATAGTCTTATATTTAAGGACCCCCCCGTCCCGTTATCTGTACATTTAGTAATAATCTTTAGTTTCAATACAGTCCACTAAAATTATAATATCCGAGTCTTTTTCCTAATAAACTCATCCACCACCTTGTAACTATCCGGCGTTTTAGGTTGCCGGCAATATCCCGCGCCATTCACGTGCCATCAGGGAAAGCCGCAGCCGCACATTTGGTCCTTCGGGCCGGATATAAGTACCTTCCACAACTCTTTTACCACGATAATGACTCTGGGGAGCGCAGAAAAGGAACGCGCGGAGCGACTGCTTAAACGTACAATCGCAAAACGCGACTCGTTAGTGTCACAAATGCAATTTCTTTTCGACTTAGCTAAAAAGTTGGAAGTGAATAGTGAGGTCCTTCCATTGTTCCGCGCTCGTAAAAAAGACATCGGTTCTCTTCGTACACAATTTAATGTTGAGCAGGATGCTATTTTTGACATACTCATACAACTCCTACGCGAAGAAGAGTATGACAACGTTCATGTACCCATTGCGAACAGCATGTCGGAACTTTATTATAGTATTATGGCTATCGCTGACGCCGTTCTTGATGAGCCGCCTACGTCCTCTTCCACGATCGAATCCAACATTAACAGTAGCTCAAACATACAACTTCCAAAGATTGACTTACCAAAATTTGACGGAATTCTAATTAACTGGATCTCATTTCGGGACACTTTTATTTCTTTGGTACACGACAACTTAAATATTGGAAAGTTAGAAAAATTCCATTATTTATTAATTTGTGTGTCCGGATCAGCGCTTACTGTCGTCAAGGCCATACCTTTATCTGCTGCTAATTATGACATTGCATGGGAGGCTCTGATTGACCGTTATGATAATCAGCGCTTACTTGCTACTGCCCATTTAGAGAAGTTATTCTCCTTTCGTCCAATTAGTACGGAGTCTCTTTCTTCACTTTCAGCGTTTGTGAGCACTTTTCAAGAGAACATCGCCGCAATCAAAGTTCTCGGAGTGAACGATCTTGCGGGATTCATGTTATTTTTTATCGGTTCTCGTGCGTTAGACCCCGTCACCCGTAATCTTTTTGAGAGCACTGTGTCTCAAGATTCCATTCCCGTATTTGATGTACTGCTTAAATTCGTACAACATCGGTGTAAGGTATTGGAAAATATTAGAAGTTCGGAAAAATTGGCTACCCACTCAACAAAAATCAAGAACAACCCAAGTTCTCGTGCGGCGTTGACTATTGCTAACGCGAATGTTACTTCGACGGGTACCTTTTCTGAGCTTAATCAAGGACGAAAGTTTCAACGCAGTTGTGCGTATTGCAAACAGGATCATGCCATTTATCGATGTCAAGCGTTCTCGAAACTTACGGTAGTCAAACGACGTGAATTTGTATCGTCAAATAAACTTTGCTTCTCATGCATGAATCCCTCACACTCGGTGTCAGTCTGCACGTCAAAGTATAACTGCAAGACTTGTGGTGAACGTCACAACACCCTTCTGCATTTAAAATCCGAAAACAAGCACTCTCAGCCTGGTCCGTCGTCGAATCATGTGATCACAACGAATCAGTCCGATTCCATCGAACCAAAAACTCAGTTTGTTGGCACGTCTTACACTAATAATACTGTCGTCCTCGGGACGGCCTGTGTCCGTATTCAGGATCGCTGCGGTAGCTATCATTCAGTGAGAGTATTATTAGATAGTGGATCACAGATATCAGCCATAACTTCTGAGTGTGCCAACCGTATCGGCTTGGGTCGTCAAAAATGTCGCACGGAGATATCAGGCCTAGGCCAGAATCAAGTCATACCAGTCAAGGGTCGAACTGAATGCTCGTTCATTCCAGGTCAATCCATGGAACCAGTTATCAGTTGCAAGGAAGTGTTGGTCCTTCCACGAATTACTTCATTCATGCCAGCCAGACCTTTACCATTAAGTGTACGTGCGCAGTATCAAAACCTCCAACTCGCGGATCCGGACTTTGATAGACCTGCCCGGATCGATATGCTTCTTGGTTGCGATGTTTTTCCTTATTTAATTCGCCCTTGTTCGAAAATCATACATTCAGATAGCTTACCGTCAGCGTTAGATACATATCTTGGTTGGGTTTTAGTTGGTACAGTGGTCAATTCTTCATCAAACGATAATTTGGCTTCATCCAATTCTTTATCGATCACGTTAAATCCATCTCTAGATACATTGCTGCATCGATTTTGGTCCGTCGAAGAGCCTGCAACGCCATCTATCCCTACCACAGAGGACGAACTTTGTGAAAAATGGTTTAAGCAGACTGTATTGCGGAACGCGTCGGGTAGGTTTTGCGTTGCATTACCCTTCCGAGACGTCGTCTTTGCCGAGACAGGTTCACAACCTGTTACTACCGTCTCCGACTTGTCGTCCTCCCATGGGCTCGGCTCCTCACGATCGATGGCCCTCAAACGGTTATTTAATTTGGAACAACGACTGAGTAAAGACCAGGCTCTATACGATGCTTACCGGTCATTCATGGACGAATACTTGTCATTGGGCCATATGAAGATTGCGACACGACCAGGAAAGTATTTCATACCTCATCATGCGGTAATGAAACGTGATGGTGATGTATCGAAGTTACGAGTGGTCTTCGACGCGTCGGCCAAATCATCCTCCGGTACGTCTCTTAACGATTCCTTATGCATTGGACCAAAATTGCAAACGGAGATAGGTGAATTACTACTGACTTGCCGCTTATACAAATTCATCTTCATTGCCGACATTGTCAAGATGTATCGACAGATTTCTGTTCGGGATGAAGATTGTATTTATCAACACATTTTGTGGCGTCGGTCACATGACCATGAGGTACAAGAGTTTGAATTACTGACAGTTACCTACGGACTCAATTCTGCACCGTTCCTTGCGATACGTGTATTGCATGCCTTGGATGATGTCTCCGAAGCGCAATTTCCCGCTGCAAAGGGAATTCTTAAACACCACACATATGTGGACGACATACTTGTTGGCAGCAATACAGAGGAAGAATTATTCAGCATGAAGGAAGACATCGTTGGTCTGCTTAAGTCCGCAGGCTGCGTGCTCAAGAAGTGGAGTAGCAACAGTGAAAAAATAATAAACAGCGTGCCTCTTGAGGACCGAGCTAACTGCCTCTCATTCGATCCAAAGGATGAACCTTCTCTGAAAATTCTAGGTCTCCATTGGGACCCGCACACAGACACATTCGGTTACCACACATGCACCGACCATTCTAAGCCCACAAAACGAGGCATATTATCTGCTATTGCTAAATTGTTCGATCCAATCGGCACTCTTGGACCCACGCTCCTGTACGCCAAGGTTCTCATGCAGCGACTATGGCAAAACCAATTGGATTGGGACACTCAACTTCCCGCTGACCTTGCGACAACGTGGAATAATTATGTCTCTGAAATGCCTTCACTAAACCAAATTCAATTTGCCCGTCACATAAACGTTTGCGATTACAAGGAGGTACAGCTACTTGGTTTTTGTGATGCGTCCCAGAAAGGGTATGCGGGAACAGTTTATCTCCGTGTCATTCGGTCATCAGGTGTATTCCAAACATATTTAATAACCTGTAAAACCAAAGTAGCACCACTTAAAGCCAGTGCCACGGACGCTTCACTAACGATACCGCGTCTTGAACTATGTGCGGCATTGTTGTTGGCACAACTAATGCAAAATATTCATTCCGTAATCTCACCTATCATCAATATCACGAAAATGCAAGCTTGGACCGATTCATCCATAGTATTGTCATGGCTCACCACCGATCAGAAATTCTTTAAGATTTTTGTCACCAACCGTATTGCAAAAATACGTGCCTTAATCCCTACTTGCATTTGGTCGCATATATCAACGAGTGAGAACCCTGCCGACCCGTCGTCTCGAGGATTACTGCCAGTTGCTTTGATAGCGTGTTCATTACATTGGAACGGTCCTGCTTTCCTTCATCTCCCTGAAACTGATTGGCCTGTATCGAATTTCACTACCATTCAACCAGGTGATTTACCCGAAGTCAAACCAATAAGCATCAATGCCCTCGCAGCTCAGAAACTTCTAGCTGAAGATTATGTTTTGCACCGATTCTCAACATGGTCTCATATGCAACGGTCACTTGGGTACGCGCTTCGTTTTGTCTACGCTACCTTTCTAGACCAAGCGGGTATCACAGGTTCACTCACGTTAGCAGAACGAAATCGAGCCACAATGTTTGCTGTTCGTCTGACTCAAAAATCACATTTCCCCAATTTACTCAGACAATTGTCGAGAAAGACTTGTATTATAACGCCACCAACAATGGCTCAGCTGGCTCCGTTTCTGGACCCGAAGGGGTTCATTCGTGTAGGAGGTCGCCTCGAAAATTCTCTATTAAGTGAAGAGACTAAAAACCCGCTACTCTTGCCCAAATCATCGCACTTGACAACATTAACAATAAGATACTACCATCTGACATTCTTGCATGCCGGGCCCAAACTCATTATTTCTATGATTCGCCAAAGGTTTTGGATTGTTTCGGCTCGTGATGCGATTCGCCGCAGTATTTTCTCATGCGTCACCTGTACTCGATACAGAGCCAACCATCCAACACCTATCATGGGTAATCTGCCGGTATCTCGCGTTCAAAATCACCGTGTGTTTTCCCAGATTGGCATGGATTATGGTGGACCTTATCTGGTGAAGGAATGCAAAAGACGCAACACAAAAACGACCAAAGTAAATATTGCTCTATTTATTTGCATGGCCACCAAGGCTGTTCACATTGATATTGTTTCGGATTTAACAGCTAGTGCCTTCCTTGCCGCCTTTGACCGATTTGTCGCTCGCCGTGGCATCCCTGAAAGCGTGTTCTCGGACAATGGTACAAATTACGTGGGCGCTGCTCGTCAACTGAAGTTATTGTTCCAGAATGAAGGCACCCAGAATGTAGTCTCCTCACGGTTCCCCTGTAAGTGGCATTTTAACCCGCCCGCAGCACCACACTTTGGTGGTTTGTGGGAAGCCGCCATCAAAAGTGTGAAATTCCACCTAAAACGGGTAATTGGTACACAGTTGCTAACTTATGAAGAGTTTCAGACCTTAACTACACGGATTGAGGGAGTCTTAAATTCTCGACCTCTAACACCCGCATCAACTGATCCACACGATCTTGAAGCGTTGACACCAGGACATTTCATAATTGGCCAACCGATTCTCAGCATTCCAGAGGTGGACATCACTGCTACACCGATCAACCGTTTGACGAGGTGGCAGCTGATCAAACAGTTGCATCAATCCTTTTGGAAAAGATGGACACGCGAATACCTCACCACGTTACAAGGCCGCCAAAAGTGGTCGAAACCAGACACAAACTTGAAGATAGGAGATATGGTTCTTGTTGATGCACCTGCTCTTCAACCCTCCGACTGGCGTATGGGTCGAGTTACAATGGTGCATCCGGGACAGGACGAGATAGTACGAGTCGTTACCGTGCGCACCCAGGATGGATTTATCAAACGCCCGGTGGTAAAACTAGTCCGGCTTCCCGTCTCATCTTAAGTCCAAACATACTCAAGAAAAACGAAAAAAAACTTTTCCTTTCCTTTTCTTTTTTTTGTATTTGTTATATTTAAATTTGTTGTTTTCTAGGTTATTTTTTTTTGTTTTTTGTTTGTTTAATTTGAATCACCGGGACGAGACGAAGCTTCTAGCCATCTACATTCCTTTTGGAAGACGCTGCTGCGTCTTCCAACCGGGGGAGAAATGTTGGGTACGATAATATCAGCGCTTGACGGATGTCGCGGTGAACTTGTGATCCCGCCCTGCGATGTTTATGTCAACGAACCGGTCGCGCTTACGTCGTTTCGCACGTTGATCATTACCGTGCACCCGGCGTTGCCTCTTTTTAACAGTACTCTTATCTTATGATAAGATATCGTTTTGTTGTTGTCGTGTGTGCTGTCGCTCGCTCTCGTTCTTCTTTTTTTCTTCGTGAAAAATGTGAGACGTTATTTTTATTAATTTTGTACTGTTTCGTTGTCTTCGCGGTGCCGTTTGTAAGTAGGTACGTCGTCGTAATGTGCGCCCTCGCCGTCGTCGACATCGTGTTGCCGTCTTATTAAACCGTCGCGTTTGCGCCATCGCCGCTACCGACGTTCACGGCTTGTCGCCGCGTGTATTCCCGTCGTGTGTGCGCCATCGTTGCCACCGACATTCACGGTTTGTCGCCGCGTTTATTCACGTTGTGTGTGCGCCATCGCCGCAACCGACGTTCACGGCTCGTCGCAGCTTTACCCGCGTCGCGTGTGCGCCACTTGCCGCCACCGGCGTCCACGGCCGTCGCCGTTGTATAATACCGATCCGCGTGTGTGCCACTCGTTGACACCGACATCTCATCTACGCCGTCGCCGTCACCGTCACCGTCGTCGTGGTAATTGGCATTGTGTCTTTTCGGTTGATGCCCCCTCGTTGCGTCTTCATGAAGTACATCTTCGGACATCGTCAGGCCATCCAGGGATAAATCCGGTGATGTTCATAGTTTTACTTAAGTCATTAATAAAAATATCAATGTCTGTAAAATTTATTTTGTTAATATAGTCTTATATTTAAGGACCCCCCCGTTCCGTTATCTGTATATTTAGTAATAATCTTTAGTTTCAATACAGTCCACTAAAATTATAATATCCGAGTCTTTTTCCTAATAAACTCATCCACCACCTTGTAACTATCCGGCGTTTTAGGTTGGCGGCAATATCCCGCGCCATTCACGTGCCATCAGGGAAAGCCGCAGCCGCACAGCTACTTTCAATGTTTGTGGTTTTTTTAAATGAAACTGCTGGTATATGCTTACGAACAAGACAGGAAACTCCATGTGAGACACACAAAAAAAAAATACTTGAAGCTACTTCTTGTGGATTTATAGAATTCGAACAACAGTTTAATGATGCAATACCATTAGCAGAATCTGAGGACAAAGCGCGAAGTTTGTTAGATGAATTATATGAAAACCAAAATGAGGGTCTGGGTAATTTTGAAAATCCATTCAAAGCATGGGCAGACAGTATCTATAATGATAGTGAAAGTTTGGTAAAAGAAGGTTCAACTATAAACCCTCTTAATATTCCAGATTTGGTACCAATTTTAATAAAAATTATGAAATTTTTACCATTATGGTCAGGAGTGATGATACCGATTTTTGGGTATGGAGAGAAATATCAAGTTCAGCAGCAGTGGAGTCAAGTTTTAGAAAACTAAAAACTGTCACTTTTAAACACATACCTACTGAACTCGAATATTTTTTAGAAACCCATATAACATCTTTAAAAGGCGCAGCCCTAATCCGTATACCAAGTAATATTAATGTTCTCTCGTCACCAACTGTGGAATTGAATCAATGCAACTATGGTAATGAACATTCGTCTTCGTCATTTGATTGTACAGGGCAAAATCAATGGCCTGATAAAACATTGAACATAATTGAAAATAATAACAATGACGATGAGTGGTCTTCCTTAAGATTAATTGAAGATAATCAAAAGTCTCCTTCAGCATTATATGTTGTACGAGATACTGAAGTTTTCATAAATGAAGAATCAGATTATATACAGGAAAATGAAGATTGTGAAAATCCATGTATCAATGACCAAGAAAGTAAGGCAAGAGAAAGTTGGAACAGGAAAAGCAATAAAGAACGAAAAAGTAACTCTTATCTGGTTCCAAATCCATAATTACGTTATTTACATATAAGCAATTTAAGGAATAAACAGTCCTTACCTATATTAAAAAACGGTTCTCGCTTTGAAGAATTAAAGAGTACTAAAAACAAAAATCGAAAAGAAAAAATTATATTGAGTAACACATGTGCATTCGATTCTTTGACATCACTGATGATGGTTTGTATATTTTTGTAAATATCTCAAATACTAAATATAATTAAAAGGTTTCATGTTAAAAAAAATACACTTGTACGGGATGGACTTTAAAAAGTATCAATTCACGTATTATACCTAATCATGTTTTTACTTGTTTGGCATGCACAAATAATTAGTTGCAATAGTTTTTTTTTTATTAATTACTAACTTATTGTTTAAAATATTTATTTTCTAGGTTTCATACTGCGATAGTCAATTATATGCAAATAAAATTAATGACATAAGGCAAAATAGTTTTTTTAATTTTATCATACAAATTGTGAAAAACGGAATTAAAGCATCAACATATTCCGAACGTGTTGATATTATACTGAATCATATGAATCCTCAACTTCAACCAATTGAATACGACACAACATTAGCTGCTTGTGATGCAACAATTACTACAGTTCTAAATGCATTGTTAAAAGATTTTCTAAAAAAACCCTAAAATTTTCAACAATATGCTCCTCGTCCAGTTGTTCACCGGTATTTCCCATATCAAAAGTTCATTTATCTTACCAAACAACAGATGGAAAAATAAGAAAGTTGCAAGAGTTTTTAGATAACTGTATCACACCAGAAAAATCAAAATGTGGTTACAAGTTGTCGGACACGTCATGTGAAGGAATAAAAGAAATAATTCCAACTATTTCTGAACTACATTTATTTATTGACATATTTTTCTGGGAAGGTAAATATTGTAACAAATGCAAAACAATAGTTCTGTTTTATAAATTATTAAATTTAAACTTATCTTAAATTATCCTAATACTGATTAACTTGAACATATTTTCAGGCGAAGAAAATAGTTCGAAAAACAGAAGTTCTGAAACAACGGAACAAGTAAAAATGAAACTATGTGATATTCCACAAATTTTAATTCATAATTCAGTGACGTATGAGCTAAGAGGCGTTATAAGTTTTCACCTTGGCAAATCTAAACTTCGAAACACCATTGGTCATTATAATGGATACGCTAAAAGAGGTACCGGAAGTTGGGATCTATTCGATGACCTGAAAAAAAAACCGATACCCACCAAGGCGAGTAAAATTGTTCCAGTTGAAACACTGATGTATACAATTTAATTTAATTATGCATTTAACGTATATAATAAAATATTTAATTACCTTAAAATTATTTTTAAGATGAAAAAAGGATGTAATTTTTTTGAGTAAATTTTTTTTATAGAAAAATGAATTTTTATTATTAAATATTGATTTTATATTCTACTGGTGGTTTTTATTTAAATTTGATTTGTTATAATACAAATTACAATAAATCACTGTGGACGAAATTGCACGAAAATTACGATCGTGCGGATTTCGGCGATAGTCGTGCAAATTCATGCTAAATGCGTGCTAAATGATGGAGTGGTTTAATTTTAGAAATTTGAAAAATTTCACCCTGGGGCGGTGCTGGCGAAACGACCAAATTGTATGGGACGATATTATACGGGAGTTCCGATCGTGCGGATTTCGGCGATAGTCATGCAAATTCATGCTAATTACGTGCTAATTATTGGTGAAATAAAAAATCAAAATTTTTTAATGGGCGGTGCTGGTGCAACGTACGTGTTTTCTAACTGGAGCAAAGGTACCACTAGTTAAATAATGCATGAAACTTCAGAAGCTCATATTATGGCTTCGATAAAAGCAGCATATAGGCAAGTTGAATATCCTCTTATACATTCTATGAAAGAATCCTCCATTGCTAATATTGCTTTTAATAAAGAAATTGTTAAACACTTAATTGATTTAACGATGTATCTAGGCAGACACTCTTTACCTTTTCGAAGTCATAGAGAAGGATGGCAAGAAAATATTCGAGGTAATTATAAAGATTTGGTTTTACTTCTTGCAAAATATTCGCCTGCTCTATCTTCTTATGTTACAAGTCTTGAGTTAAAAGGAAGAAAAACTTACAATTGTATATCTTGGCAGAGACAGAACCAACTAATTGAAGCCATTTATAGAAATATACATGATGTAATTAAAAAAGAAATCTTAACTGCTGTATTTTTTAGTATTTCATTAGACACGACATTCGATGTATCACGAAAAGAACAACTATCTTTAGTCATTCGCTATATCAACAAAGAAAATGGCACTGTTTGTGAGAGACTTTTTGCTCTACGTGAGACTGTCCTGACTACTGGAAAACATTTATTAACAATGTTGGATACAATTTGTTTAGAAATGAGTTTAGATTGGAGAACAAACCTTGTTGGTCAATCATATGATGGTGCAGCGTCCATGAAAGGTTCCTATAATGGACTTCAATCTCTTGTTAAAAAAGAAAATCCGTGTGCAGTGTACGTTTGGTGCTGGGCTCATCGGTTTAATCTTGTTGTTGTTGATGCTGTTAGCTGTTGCATAGAGGCTCGAGATTTATTTGGATATTTAGAAACATTATATGATTTTATAGGAAGTAGTAAGAAGCGTGTACATGTTTATAGTACTAATCAGAAAACAAGGTATCCAAATAAACTACTTCGAAGACTCAAGCGAGTTGAAACCACTCGATGGTCATCTCATTCGTCTTCTCTTCAAACTGTTCTTGATACTTATGATGCTATTATTGACACATTATTTGATATTAAAGATGACCCTATGACAGATAGAGTTTCAAGTGTTAAAGCTGGAAGCTTACTTGATTACTTATTGCAAGAACGATTTTTATTAACAGCACTTATCTTCAAAAAAACATTTGATAAAACTAGTACTCTTAGTAAATGTCCGCAGTGTTGATATTGATTTATGTGCTGCTATTAGCCATGTTCAACAAACTCTTAATACTATCAAGACATTCAGAAGTGATGATGAATTTAAAAATCTTATACAAGAAAAAGATAATTTCATAGAATCAAAAAATAAAGAATTTTCTTTTACACCATTACCTGTTAATAGAATTCGTCGTACTAAAAAAATGCTTGGGGAAATCTCTTCCGATCAACGTATAATTGACCAAATAGAAAATTTTAAAGTCAATACTTTCTATACGATTCTCGATATTACCACTACTCAAATAACTAAAAGGTTCAATGAAGAAACAATGCCATTTTTTAAAGACTTAAGTCTATTTTCACATAAACGGTTGAGAGAAGTGGCTGAGACCAATATTATACCGAAAGATGCGTTCAAAGGGTTTTCAGAAGTATACGGTAAATTTGTTGATGAGAAATCTTTAAAACACGAATATATTCAGTTTTCCAAATCATACTTTGATTTTGAAAAAATAATGAATCTACCAGTAAAATTTGATGACACCAACAATGATTCTTGGATACAATTTGATACTGATGGCCATGATGATGATGATGGTGATAAAATTCAATATAATAAGATAGATCAAAATAGTAAAAAAAATAGTGGAACTATCAATACTATTTTTAAAGTTGTCCATTCATCAGGGTTAAAAGAAATATTCCCAACTATGTACACAGCACTGAGTATTGCTGTTACCCTACCAGTATCTAGTGCTTCCCCTGAACGAGCGTTTTCAAAATTAAAATTAGTGAAAAACCGTTTAAGAAGCACTATGTCAGAAGATCGATTGGAAGCACTTATGATAATGGCATGTGAATTAGATATACATAATTAATTGACACAGAATGTGTGATCAAATACTTTGCTTCCAATAGTTCAGTTCTTGCTAAGCTTTTTACTTAATTGTATAATTATTTATATTATATTAGTAATACATTATACATTGTATTATATTATTATATTACATAATGCACTAATTGTAATCTTGAAAATGCTTAGTAATTAGCTTTATATAATCTTATATAATATCTTATAAAAAAATAATAATAATAATTTTATAATCATTATGTAATCATGGAAAAACTCAAATAAAATAATCTTAACATAGGAAATTGTGTGTAGTATTTTCATATTATATTAGATGGCTGAAAAGTTTAAGTGGGTGGGTGGGTGGGTGGATAAAAAATTCTAGATTTCGCTTCACAAAAAAATTCTGAGTTCGGCGCCACTGTATATAATTGTAATTTATATTGTAGCCAAGTCCAGAGGTGTAGTTGGTGGCGGCGATGACGGCAATGGTCGTGATGGTGGCAGGTGGCGAGGAGGTGGTGGTCGTGATGGCGCAAGGCGTCGGGGAGGTGGCAGTGGTAGGGGAGGTGGCAGTGCTAAGCCTCTCTCCAGATCCTGCTCCCCAACATCACGGCCATCGTCAAACGTAAGGATATATATTTATATTTAAAAATAAATCTAATTACATTTCTATAAAAATCTAACTAAACGAACAATTTTCAGGAGGTCAATCGGTCGCGAAGCCGAGCGTCCACCGCGCCACCATCCAACGACGTAAGTATGTATTAGTATACTCTTTAAAAATAATTTAGTAAAAAATTTAAAAAAATAATCTAGTTTTCGAAATTGATAAATCTAATTAAACAAATTATTTTCAGGAGCAGCTGTTGTACGTGACGGCCAGCCAGTCGCCACCGGCAAATGTCGTAAGGATATATTTATATAATATTTAAGTGTTTGATATTGATAATTCTAATTGAACACATCATTTTCAGGAAATAATCAGTGATGCCTCCTACACGGCCGGGGCAATGAGATGTAAGGATATAATATAAATACTTAAGTTTTTGAAATTAATAATTCTAATCAAACATATCGATGGTCAAAAGGCCAATTGTCGTAACCCACAAAAACATAATTTTACAATAGACACATTAAACGTTTTATTTACCTACATAATAATTTTTTATCGTACTAGATAATTATTTATTTTTCCTGTGATACCCAAGAATTAGTTTTCTTAAGAATTTAAAGTTTGTAATAATTATTTGTATAGTTAATTTAGTGTTATTCATGACCTAGTCGAGGGTTACAGCATTTGACCACATAATATTTATGATTGCATTATTAATAGTATTGCTTTGTAATAGGGTTACTACATTTGACATCGGTACATTTTGGTTACAGTTCATAATAGTTATTTAAATTTAGATCAGATATCTATTTTTAAAACGATAAGCTAGTGGATAGTCGATTAAAATGTCTAATAATATAATAATAATAATAATAATAATAATAATAATAATATTATTTTGATAAGGATATTCAATATACGTATTACTATTAATTTATAATAACAATAATAATATTAGATCAACCAACCACAGTAGGTTTCGGTTTTCTTGTCATTTATGTGTTTTTTACTCGTTGTAATGTGAGTTGTGAATCACAACTTGTGATTAGTATTTACGCAGCAGTTCAGCAGTTGTAGCGGCACAAAATTTAAAATTAACACGGACGTAAACGTGTATTGACTATTGAAGTTTGAATTCAGATTCAAATCAAACGATGGCACATGTAAGTAAAAATACTATTTTTCAACACATTTTGATAGCAATTAAATAATAATTAGTTAAACGTTAAAATAATTTTATTAAGTCAAGCTCTGAATTTATATTCAATATAAAGTTAGTAATGTTTATTATGTTAGAGAATACGCCGAGGATGGAAAATACTGTCACATGTAAAAAGTGATGGTGAAAATCATAAAACCATTTCAAAAGATAGAGAAAAGGTTGCAAAATGGTTGGACTCACTACCGATTTTTTATGAAACGGATTCAGTTGCTCCAGAGCATGATAATAATATTGATAATAATATTGATAATAATATTATTATTATGGAAGAACCAAAATGTGAGGTTGAAAATCATGTAACGGCTTCTACAACTGTCAAAGATAAAATAGTTGAAAATGTCGAAAATACAATGAATGACGTGGATGAATTACTCAAACTATTTGACGATAACGAATGTTATGGAACGAATATAACTCAATCAGATGATGGAAAAAAGTGTCAAAATGTACTTCAACTGAACGATAATGAAGTTTCCACTGATCAGCCAAATGTATACATTGAAGGTAGTATTAATTTTTTGATAGGGCATATTATTTGTATTTTTGACATTTAAATAGAAGATATTATTTAAAATTAACTATAATTTTTTTTTTATTATTAATGAATATCCATTAATAATATTAATATTTTGACTTACCTATGCATTTTTAGGTAACATTTTTTTCATTTTTTTTTTTTTTTTTCATGGTGAAACAGAAGAATTGCTTGTTGGTGAAAGTGGAAAGAGAAAAAAAAGAACTGGTAATAAAAGAAAATTAAATGCAATAAATAGGGTAAGTGGAAAATCTTATAAAACTAGAAAAGGTAAATTAATTGATGACAAAGTATTATTACCAAATCCATGTTCAGAAATGAAATGTCAGAATAAATGTGGTGCAATTCATGATACATTTAGAAAAGAAATTTTTGATAATTTTTATACTTTACCTTCTTCTCAACAAAAAGATTTTTTAGTATCGTGCGTAGTGACTCATGAAAAAAAAAGAAAATACACTGAAAATGATATAAGCAGAAGAACCTGCTCTAAATCGTATTACTTACCAATTGACGGAGAGTTCACCAAAGTTTGCCAACAGTTTTTGATTAGCACGTTAAATATTACACAAAGAATTTTGACATACACTGAAGAAAATCGCAATAAGACATTAAACCAGTCCAAAACAGAAGGTCGAGGAAATCATCCACCGAAGAATAAAACTGCTCCTGAAAAGCTTGCAAATGTTGATAACTTTATCAAAAATTTGCCAGCAGTTCCGTCACACTACTGTAGAGCCAGTTCTGCCCGTAAATATTTGTTACCAGAAATGAAAAATCTTACAAACATATATAGAATTTATAAAGCACAATGTGAACATAAGAAAATAGAGTATGTGAAAGAACAAGTGTTTCGAAATATTTTCAATACCAAGTTTAATATTGGAATACACACCCCGAAAAAAGATAAATGTGGAACGTGTGAAAAAATGAAAAATATTCCAGATGAAAATAAAACTGAAGAAGAAAAATTGAAATTTGAAAAACATTTAAAAGATGCTGAAAGTTCTAAAAATATACATTTAGAAGATCAAAAAAAAAGTAAAGAAAATCATTCATTTCTATGCACCAGTTTCGACCTACAAAAAGTCCTCAATACGCCTCACGGAAATAGTATGTTATTATACTATTCAAGAAAATATGCTATCTATAATGAATCATTTTACGAAAGTGGTACAAAAAATGGTTACTGCTTCATTTGGGGCGAAGAAAATGGTCAACGTGGAGCTAATGAGATTTGTTCGGTAATAGTCAAGTATTTAACAATTGTAGACGAGAGAGCAGAAATTAAAAAAGTGTCATTATATTGCGACTCCTGTCCTGGGCAAAATAAAAATCATCAAACATTATCGGCAATATCTTGGTTCATTTTAAATAAGTCTAAGAATATCCAGGAAATAACTATTACATTTTTGCAACCTGGTCATACTTACATGCCTGTTGATTCAGTGCATGCTACCATAGAATCAAATTTAAAAAATAAAATTGTTTGGGCACCTTCAGAATGGCCGACAATTATGGTAAATGCAAGATTGAATCCAAAACCGTACGACGTATATACGATGAGTCATAATGACTTTATGGACTTCAAAGTATTACAGCATGCAATCTTTCCTAAAATAGTTTTAATAAATGGAAAAAAATTCAGCGATATAAAAAAAGTATATTTTTCAAAATCGAGAGATGTGAAAATATCATTTGGTTACGAGTTGGACGCTGAGTTTGAAATTATAAATGTTACGGAAAAAAGAACAAAAATAAAAAGAAATGAAATTGGTGTATTGACTCATGCGTATAACTCAAAACTACCAATATCTGAAGCAAAGTATAAAGATCTGGTAAAACTTTGTGAAACAAAAGCGATCCCACCGAGGTATCACCAGGAATATTTATCTATGTCGAGGAAAAGTACAGTTATAGATGCATTGGCAGAAACGGACGACGAGGATGATACCAATTTGGTTTAATAGTTTTATATTTTGTTTTATTATTACTCGAGGAACTAATTTTATTTTATTTTTAAATGAAAACAAGTTGTTATACATTTTTTATTTTTTTTATTGTCATTCGAGGAGCGAATTTTATTTTATTTATTTTTAAACGTAAAAATTAAGTTTTTATAAATATTATAATTTATAGTATTACATTTTTGTGTTTAATTATTCAATAATTTCATATTAACAATACCTACCTATGTTATTGGTGTACCTATTCCATATACGAACAAATTTTGAATAATATTAATTGATTAACATTTTAGGTTTCAGCATGTGGGTTACAACAATGTGGCATAATGAAGAAAAAAGTCTCGAGGCTTACGTTTTCTTATTATAACAGTTTTATGTGGCTTACAGCATTTGTCACTATTTATCATTATGGGTTACGACGTTAAAATAAATGATAAATATTAAAATTATAGTAGTTAAATAGTACGATGGGTTACGACAATTGGTTAAACACAAGAAAATTATATGAAATTTAATATTTCATGATAATCCCATTTTCGACCAAAGTGAGGGTTACGACAATTGGCCTTTTGACCATCGATATTATTTTCAGGTTCTGAGAGCAGAATCGCAAAATCGATGTAAGTTTTTAACAGGAACATTTTTTTCTCAACAAACAATTTTCTACGTTTATTCGTTATGTTTTTTTTTCAGATGATCAATAAAATAATGGGATAAAAAACATAACTACTATTTACAATTATATTTTCTTTTCCTTTTCCTTTCCAACTGGATAGTTTTTAATTACTATAATATGTGTACTGCGCGTACGGTATGAATGATTTTTTAAATTTCTATTAGTTACCAATACATATAGTTCATACTATTGCAACACAATAATTTATATGTGTGATGTGTGGATCAAATAGGATAATAGTTATAAGGGTTCTAAGGATGTCAGTGAAATTAATTACCTACCTAGGTAGGTATTGCATAGAATGTCTAAAGTATGTAACAAATAAATAAATACGACGTCATCAAAAGATTTTAGAATTAATAGACTACAATGAGTAAAACAAATACAACCTCAATTATTGTAGAAATATTGACTTATAATATAAAATAAATGACACAACTATTAAATATTGTTACCTATAATATTATAATAAGTATTAAAAATAGTTAACAGTAATTTGTACAGTGGCATCACTCCACTAAAATAAATAAATTAGCAGTCTACCAAGTCACTATAATATTGAATGTACAACGATTGAATGGTACTTAAAAAAGTTTGACATAAAAAAGTAAATAATATATATTGTGTTTCCGTCTCATCTGAGAGTTACTATTCACAGCAATTGACCCAGTGACAAAAGAAATTATATCCATTCACGGTGACGTAGTATGTAGTAGCACACTACATAATATTATAATTATTAGAGAATAAAATAGTGTCATCAACGGTGTCTTAATATTATGTGAAACAGTAATAATAATAAGCAAAAAAATTAATCAACAGAAATTCGCAGTGTTGTAGTGTGTACAAAATGTTGTATCACACTCACACATAATAATGTATTAGGTACCTACACAGATATATATAAAAACTAGATACCCGACTCCATATATAACATTATTAAATTATGAGGCCCGACGCCATTTGTGACTTTGGCAGTGTTTACAAATTCTAATCGTTTTGATTGGCTACGGGCTTGTTTGATATGAAATGTTGTTGTTTATTATCATATTACCTTACCAACGATCAAGGCTTATAGTCACCGGCGAACAGCATAGTTTTACCGCCGAACGGTAAATTCGAAACCATGACGTCCTTGAGCAGGCGGTCCACCAGCGTCAGTTGCAGTCCCGACGACATGGGGGCTTCGTCCCAGACGATGAGAGCCGCGTTGCGTATCCTCTGCGCTCGCGCGGACTGCATGGTGATGGTGGACGTCGAGTCTTCGGTGAGCGTGCCGAACGGCAGTCCGAACGTCGAGTGCACCGTCATGCCGCCGTCCATGAGCGACGGTGCGATCCCGGTGTCGCGACGCTCAGCACCTCCCGCCGAAGTTGCCGAAGCGACCATATCAGGCATCCGTACAGTGTAGTTTTTCCCGTACCTCCGGGTCCGTCGACGAAGAAAGTTCGAGTCACCTCGACTGGGTCTTCGACGGCCGCCATCACGCGGTCGTACACCGTTCGCTGTTCGGCGTTCAAGTTTTCCACTTGTTGGGCCCACCGTGCCGCCGCGTCTATTTCTCGGAACAGCGCGTTGTCGTCCTTCCAGTAGTAGGGGGTCGGCGAGGGGCAAACCGTAGTCGACCGCGGGTGACTTTCCGTGCCCACGAAGTAGATCCTCGATGGCTGCCAGACACGCGGCCCTCGCGCGGTTGACGTCTTGGAGACGTCAGTTGAAGTCCTCCATCAGGTTCGCTTCGTTCCTCTCGTACAACGCCAGAGGGTCTGAAGGCAGGCAGAACACCAGTATAGTGACGAACAGATACCGCAGTTGCCGCGGCGTGTCCACCATAGCGGATTCATCCAAACAATTCCGCCACGCTATGTCGTCTTCCAATTGTCCGAGTGCAATCGCAGCCGCCGTGTATGTTCCGTGTATAGTGACTTGATAGACATAGTGTGGCCATACTGATAAGGTATACTGATAGCCACCATTAGTTTCCTAAATTTCTTAGCGGGCAATAAGAATAGATACACCATACATTAAATTTATTAACTTATGTATGTATGCTATTGAATAAAATCTAAAATCTAAATACTGATTTTTATTTAGACTTATTTTTAGTCTTGTCTCTCGCGTACTGCGTGGAGGAGTCGGAACATCGTTTGTTCCTAATATTCGATGCCGTTCTCTTACTGCCACCTACTTTCCGCCAGTGTATCATTGGTTGCAGTCTATTTTCTATTTACGGCGCTATTCATTATGCCGCAGAAAACGAATATCTTTCCTCTCTCCCTTACCGGTACTATTAGTAAACCGGTCACCCGGAGTGCATTGTCGTCTTCTCAATCTGATGATATTCTCAAAGCCATTGCTAAATTGGAATCTTCTCACCAACAACTTCTAAAATTAAACCAGCAAACCAGTGCTCAACAATCTGCTCAGTTCGAAGAACTCAAGTCAAACCTTGGTAACATTTCAACTCAAATATCCGATCTGAAAGCTGAAAACTCCAATCTTCGTGCTGAACTAACTGCTTTGAAAAGCAAAATACACCTACTTGAATCTACACCAAATACGTCCTCCCCTCAACCCCCTCTACTTGAACTCATCCAAGAACTCTCTGAACGTGATAAATGTAGTTCTAATGTAATTGCCTATGGTTTCACTGAATCCACTTCACGCACGCCTCAAGAAAGAATTGCTGATGACACGAAATCCGTCTCTGATGTATTCTCCAATCTGTCATTCAAATTCCCTACTGACGCTAAACTATTCAGGCTAGGAAAAAATGTCAACAACACCCCTCGTCCTCTAAAAATCATCCTTAATTCCTTCTGTCTTTGCTTAGTGAAGCTAGAAAGAGTCATGTTAATCTTCCCCCCCGGCATCAAATTTGTTCGAGATAAATCTAAACTCGAACGTAAGTTACTACGTCAACTTCACGAAGAGCTAGATCATCGCAAACAAAATGGGGAAATTAACTTATCCATAAACTACATCAACGGAATTCCACAAATCATCTCTTCCTTCTCAAAAAACCACACCAGAGGGCGTCTCTCTCACACCAGTCAACTAGCCGCTTAAACACATCCTCTGTCAACGCCCTCACTGAATCTTTTGGTTTCTACCAGAATTGCAGAGGATTAAGAACTAAACTACGCAATGTTATTTGTAATGTATCTAGCTTTAATTTTATATTTATTTCTTTAACCGAAACATGGTTACATTGTAATATATCATCTAGTGAATTAGGATTATCTTGTATATAGATGTGATAGAAGTAACCTTACGAGTAACTTAAAAAGGGGCGGTGGGGTTCTCATTGCTATTCGGAAAGATATCATATCTTACCCAATAACTGTCTCTAATAATTCAGTAGAACACCTATTTATAGAGTTCCACTACAAGAACACTAATTATGTTATCTCCAGTGTATATATTCCTCCTTCTAGTCCCTCTCTCCTATATGAATCTCACATGGAAACGGTTGAATCCTTAATCAATGCGAACCCTACCAATACATATTTATTCTGTGGCGACTATAATCTACCTGGATTATCTTGGTCAAACGACTCTGATGGACTAACTTTTTCTTCAACCTCTGGTTCTTCTGGCTCCTGTGTTCCCGAAACCTTCGCTTCCTTAAACTTTTTCCAGCATAACTCTGTCCTCAACTCTTCTCAATCCACACTTGACCAAATATCTCTGTTGAAAAGAGTCTCAACCATCTCGTTCCCTGTGATTCCTTTCACCCAGCTTTAGAGATTTCACTTTTAAACATCCCTCATATACCCTTTGTAAATAACTCCCATACATTTTTTGACTTTCGCAAGTCTGACTATCCAAAAATAATTTCTTTCCTAAATTCTTTCAATTGGTCCTCAACTTTACTCAACCTTGATGCAAATTCTGCAGCTTATTGCCTGTATGATGCCTTACACTACTCTATACTCAACTTCGTTCCCGAAATTCGTTTTACTCCTTCAAAGTTTCCTCCCTGGTTCACAAAGGAATTAAAAACATTAGTGTTCACTAAAAAACGAGCACATGCCACTTTCAAAGCTATACACAACCAGCAGGACTATTCTGCATTCTCTAAATTACGTGCACAGTTTAAATACTTGTCCAGAAAATGTCACAATAATTACCTAACTCATATTGAATCCCAAATTAATAGCAACCCAAAATCTTTCTGGAAATTAGTACGCAAGAGTCGTTCAAGCTCTGGGCTACCTAATGTCATGCATCTAGACGCTCAACAATACTCAGGTAAGGAACAAATAGCTAACATGTTCTCCATTCACTTCGCTTCCGTTTACAAAATATCTAGTAGCTCTGCCTTACCTAGTACCCCATTTCTTTTTCACCAATTGCCTAGTAACTGTCACTTTTCAGTTTCCGATATAGAAACTAAATTAAAAACCCTATCAAACACTACAAGTTCTGGTCCGGATGGTATTCCTGGTTCTTTCTTAGCTAATATCAAATCTGTAATTTCAGTCCCCCTATGGATAATATTTAGGCGTTCACTTGATGACGGTATCTTCCCTGACATTTGGAAATTATCTTCTGTCACTCCTATCCACAAAACCGGAGATCGTGATGACATCCGTAATTACAGGCCTATATCTGTTCTAAGTCATCTTGCAAAGCTCTTTGAATACCTAGTTGTCCGTAGTATTCAATCTCCAGTTAACTCTATTCTTATCGACGAGCAATATGGCTTTCGGCCTAATAGATCCTCCACTCTCAATAGTATGGTATTTAACAACTACACTTTACAGGCTCTTGAAAACCATTCTCAAGTGGATGTAATTTTCACTGACATCTCCAAAGCTTTTGACCAAGTAGACCATTATATTCTCATTGACGTTCTTTACAAAGCAGGCTTCGGCGAACCGCTACTATCTTGGTTCAAATCATACATAACTATGAGAAAGCAATGGGTAAAAATTTTAGATTGTCGCTCAAGTTTGATAAACGTTACCTCAGGGGTCCCTCAAGGTGGTCATCTTTCTCCAATTATATTTGCTATTTTTATTAACGGCTTGAATTCTGCTCTTAAGCACTGCCGTTTTTTGGCTTTTGCTGATGATGTTAAATTATTTGCATGCGTCAACTCCATTGATGATTGCATACGCCTTCAGAGTAAATTCAATTGTTTATCCACCTGGTTAGAGAACCATGGACTATACCTCAACATCAGCAAATGTCAGATTATGTCCTTTACTAGACGCCAAGCTACTATTCTATTCGATTATTCTCTTAACAACCATTCCATAACGCGAGTTACTGTAAAGAAAGATTTGGGTATCCTTCTAACTTCCTACTTAGACTACCACTCCCACATTGAGCACGTCACCTGTAAATCTTTAAAGACATTAGGTTTTATAAAACGCTTCTCTTCTAATTTCAATCTAACCTATTCTCTCAAAAATTTATACTGTGTGCTTGTAAGGCCGATAATAGAATATGGTTCCATTCTTTGGGATCCTTATACAACCTCTGACTCTTCCCTACTTGAGCGTATTCAGCGTAAATTCCTTAATTTTGCATCCTTTTGTCTTAATATCCATCATGAACCTCACGATTATTCCCCAGTCTTACACCACTTACAACTTAGTAGTCTTTCCGATAGAAGAGTTTTTGCCAACATTATCTTCCTAAATAAACTTACGAATGGTACCATAAATGCTCCCGAGCTTCTCGCTGAGGTAAACTTTCGTGTTCCAAGTAGGTCTTCCAGGCTAACGGCCCCCTACTTCCTCGACACACCACTAACTATGGCCGAAACCACCCTATCCACCGAATGATGCGTTTAGCAAATGAGAACCTCTCGAGTCTTTAATCTTTAGTCTTTGTTTTATATCAATATTATTATAATGTTTTGTCTGTATCTTATCCCATTAACTGTACTTTGGGCTAGTCCCGTAATGTAAAATAAATAAATAAATAAATGACACTGGTCGTAAAAACATTAAAATTTGAAATGAGAACATGTATCATTGTTCTAAATTAAACCAGGATAAAAGAATAAAACTTGTTAAATGAAAATTATTCCATTAATTCAGAATAAATGATAAATTAATGCATTCATGACTAGATTGAGAAATCATATATGTAATTTATAATGGTATAGTGTATAAATAATTTTTTTTTTCTAATATCAAACAGTACTGTTCTCTGTTAAGTATTTCTCAATTTTTTTTCACAATAGTCAAATTATTATTTAAATAATAAATTAAATTACTTTTAGATTTAACATTTATTATAGGTACAAAGTATTTTTATTATTTAATTTACTCAATTAAGTAGAGCTTGTGGCGAGGTAAATGAGTTGTTCGAATACAATAAAACCTATATATTGTTAAATTACAAAATTATTAAGATACTTATTTCCTAAAATTTTATACAATTAAATTTCAAGTGAATTCATATTTTCATATAAAATTGGATAGGTATCTATGAATGAATAAAATACATTAAAAATCATTATGTTAATACTTTTATTTATTTTAAAATATTATGAATGGAAATTATACATATATATACGAGTAACTATAATAATAATGGAATCACTTTTTTCCATGTGCATCTATAGACTTGCTACTATATTTGTTTAGGAGCTTTGATTTTTTTCTTCCTGAAATTTTTAGTCTAAAAATCACAAATCTGTTTATAATATATTTTCTAAGATTATGACATTCTGGAATATAAAATTCAATTTTATTCATTTGCTGTATTAAAAACTTCTTAATATCACAATTTTGGTCTTTGATATGAGGAAAAAACTTCTGGAAAGATCCTTCCATTTTTAAAAAGAAATCAAATGTATTTTTATGACAAAAGAATAAACAACCTTTTTTAAAGCGTTTTAGCCTAGATAATTTTGTGAACTCATAATCAATACTTGAATTAGATCCAACAAAATTTAAACAATTTTTACATAATTTAGACTTTTTTTTAATGCTATGTACTATATAGCCACAAATATTGTACAGAGAATTTAGTTTACCATTATTTAGTAAAAGAACATGTGGCTCAACTAATTTATCAGTAATTTTTACTTCTGACAAGTTATTGCACACTTTAGGTTTTTGTATGACATCCAAAAATCCTGACAACAATTCCCTTTCGTCTTCATCACAGTTTCCATTGGACATATCTTTTAAGTACTGTGAAACAGTAACTAGTTTTAAATTATTTTTTACCTGCAGTGCATTAGGTACAACATTTTTTGATCTTAAAACACAAAAGAGATTCTCTAAACAATCCTGAGTGAATCGTGATGTTAAAAGAAATTTGAAGCCCTTGTCATTCAAAAAAATATCTTGAAGCTGTAGTATGGATGTAGTAGCAAGAATTGATCCACTTTGAGAAGGTTTCCATAATGTCTTTACTAAAATAAATAAAACAAATGCAATAAATTATAATTGAAGTATATATCCATGATTTATGAATAAAATTTATATTATTTACCTCCAACTTTTAGTTTTCTCATATCAATAAATTGATTCAAAAATGAAATTGCCTCTTCGTAAACTAATGGCTTCAATTTGCTTAATGCCATTACTGGACTTCTTGAAGTCATCAAGTTAAACCATTTATCAATAATTGCAATGTACCAAGCAGTAGTCAAGTATTCTGGTTTATGTAGTTCTTCAGCAAGAAACCTTAATGTACTAGAGACATCGTGGCTTATAACATTAGTAGATTTAGACACTTTCATTTTTTGAAAGTGATTCGGAAATAAATCTTGTTCGGTGAGTTTTGGAGCCAATTGGAATTTTAAATTTTTTTGATAGTTTACTACATCTAATATATGTTGCGCACAAATATCTCGAGTGGGCAAGTTATATTTTTTTTTTATATCATCAGTTATGGTTAAAACCTTGTTAGTCATCAACATATTCTTCATATTTTTAAAAAGATGTACTGGATCTGGAACAATGTAAATTTTTCGAGTTGAATCATATGGATGTGATATGGATGTGAAACATTAGATCTTTCCAAAGGAGGCTTTCTTTGTTTTATAATTTTTGTAAATGAAAACAATGTTGGGAAAGCATTACATTTTAAACGGCGACTTCCATCTTCCCTAGTCTTCTCCCACATATTTTCTTCAAAATGAACCTACAAAATACGTATGTTTATACATAGCAATACTTTACTAATAAATTCAATCTACAAAATAATTTTTGATAGGTGCTGTATGAAATAAAAAAACAAATTATAATATGTTTATTCTTAATAGTGTAGATTGTAAGAAACTAAACCTTTTGTAATTATATTTTATACATTATATTAGAGAAATATAATGCATAGGTAGGCGTGCACTGACTTAATAGTGTAACTATAGCTAGGTTTATAAATTGAAGAATCACTAATAAGTAAATATAAATTAATTATTATCTGTTCGTACCTTATACTATAGTGACTTGATAGAGTCCCTATCAAGTCACTATACCTTATACCATAATATCTGTGATCTATGTTATTTGTGTAAATTTTAATATTAAGTAAACTATACATTGTAATTGGGCACGTCCCATATTAAATAATAATTAATAAATAATAAATATATAAATATAATGAGTTAAATAGGTAGGTACTTAACTCAATTATATTAAATTTAGAACAATAGTTTTCTAGGGTCCGAAATTATTATGATGGAAACAAACAAAATAATAAGGATTAACTAATTGAATGATTAAAGTGTTTTGAGAATTTAGTTAAGTAGAATTAGCAGAAAACCTTATAACTTATTAAAGAATACCTACCTAATTATGGAATTATTAGTACCTATTATGCCTAGCTATTTAATTCTATATATTTGAATAAATAAATTTATCATCTATAAAGTAATTTAAATTATTTTGAGTATAATTTGTTTGCTTTAAGTAGTAAAATTATAACTATCTAAAACCAAATTTTACTTTGTGATGAGTTTTTAATGTTAGAACTTACCTCACATATACAAGAGTGTTGTGAAGGTGTCCATTTATTTCTTTTTATTTTGGCCATCCAAAGCTTTTTCCTAATAGGGTCTCTGGGAAAATGTTTCATTAAATACCTTTTTTTGTCGGAGTTTGAACACCCGATGGCTACACAACAAGGCATGATGATTTAAAACAGTAAAAATAATTTTTAAAGAAATACACTGCACACTGCCATGAATAGTGAAAAACATTTGTTCTTTTATAAATATTTTAAGGTTAACCAAATAATAAGCAACAAAACAACAATTAGGAGTAAACATGGTAAATCCGAAATTAATATTTATCAATATACTAACTTAAAACTAAAAATAATTTGATTTTAGACTGGCTACTTATTTTATATTTAAATTAAGTGTTGTTATCATAGGAAACTAATGGCGGCAAAATATCTAAACCAATCAAAAACATTCTCGTACATGGCCACACTATCTCTATCAAGTCACTATAGTTCCGTGAACGACCCCGACAACCGTCCTTATGTCTTGAAAGGACTGCGGGCCTCTTCGGTTCAGAAGTAGCAATCTCAAGTGGAAACGGTTCCGGTCCATTGGGTTCACTACGTACATCCGAGCCCATGTAACGTTTGTCATCCGATTCAACCCCGTTTGACGCCATTGTTTGACATTTCGCTGCCAGGTGTAATGCATCGGTATTAGTGATGGTAAAATGCTATTTTTTTAAATAGCAATAGCTATTGCTATTGCTAATGTATAATAGCAGTGATAAATAGCTGCTATTGCTATTTTCAATTTTGTATAAACAGCTGATAATGTGATGCTATTGTATAGTTCTAATAATTAGCAGCTAATACTATAGTTAACATTTTAGCAATACCAAATAAGCTCGTAGCATCACTACTAGATGGCACTTTTTGACATTTTCTAGCTCTCCCTTGTGACTCCCTAGTTCATATTGATTTATATATAAAGGTTTTCCATACTCATTAATCTCAGTGCGAAAACTCGAATCCCGGAAAAAAAACCAAGGAAAAAAAAAATCAAAGTGATAATAATCAGAGAATTAGCATTATCACAATATATAATATACAATCTATATACTGTGTTATAAATATTATAAAAATGATGTGTTGATTAAATATACATTCAAATATTATACAATTAATTATAATTATATTTTTATTGAGAAAAATATATACAAATGAGCATGAGTAAATGATTGTTAGAATATAAGTTCGATCACTATGTATATAAAAATATAATTAATTTGCTATTACATACATTTTAGTTTGAGAAAATTTTTAAATTTTATTGAATAAATTACCAAATTTAAAATGTTTTTACTTAACATATAATGTATAATAATAATATGTATAATAATATAATTTACAATATTGATTCAGAATTTAAGTACAAATACAAAATATACTTGCCATATATTTAAATACTTTTTTTATTTTACTTAATAAAAGTCTGTTTGTAAAATTATTTTTGTATTACTAATTTAAAATAGTATAATGTTACATCTAATTAGGTACTAAAGGTAAATGGAGGTTGTACTCCTACTTAACTTTATACTAAAAAATGAAAATAAAACTTGTTTTATAATAATTTTGAAGTACTTTATTCTTTGGTAATTAGACAGTTGTTAATAAAAACAGAAATTAATTTAATTATTTTACTAGGTGAGACATTATTATTTTAAGAGGTATAATCAATTTTCAAAATTGATTTTAATTGATTAACAAGTGTACTGGGTTTCTATAGAGGACAGAGGTATCAGAAATCAGTATATTATTTGTAATAATCATAAGCAAGTAATCGTCAATAGGAGCTCTCAAAATTTATGAGTGAACAAAATATAATATTATAATTATATTGATATTATAAATAAAATAATAAAATTATTTTCAAAAAAAATCTGATACCTGACGACTGATGAATAATAATTGTTTTGAATTTTTAAGTATTTACACAAAAGCATTTGAATTACAAATACAAATTTGTCCAATACTGAATACAGTATTCCATAAACTACCTATAAAAGTATTTAAATACGTTTACTCAAATAGGTACTTTACAAGACTTATTTAAGAGTAGTAAGTTTTGAGGACATTATTTCAGTAAGTTAAGTTAATAGTTAATAAACAATATATTAAATACTAAAATGCTTAACTCAGTTAAAAAGAAGTTAATTAATTAATTTTTAATCACCACCATAAGGTGAGTTAAAACTAGGTACTGTTGATATGGACATGGTTAATAAAAAGTTAAATCATATAATATAATACAAGGAATAAAATTATATATTTTATAATATATTATATTATATTGTTTTATTAAGTCTTATGTGGATATAGTCATTTGTATATTATACATAGTATAGTTATAACAAATGTAAACAATAATAAACCATTTCTTTGCAAGAATTGACATGTTCCTACAAATACCAACAATGTCTATTGTCCAAATGTCTACAAAACAATTCATGTAGGCATTTAAATAATTAAGCACATTTTACCACAGTACATCATAGTCGAACATTGTGTTGTCTGTGGCCTGTGCTAAACTCTGATATACTAGTTGATCTGTTAATTTGTATGTTAAGTGATTTTAATATATTTAATATATCAATATAAGCCGCAAGACAAGTGATATTTGGTCTCATTTCACTGTCATTGAAAACTCTACATATGCAAGATGTATGATTTGTAAAAAAAAATATTCGTTTAAAACTAGCCTTACAAATTTAAAAACGCATTATTCTAACGTACATTGGATTGCAGTAAGTGCAGAAAACCAGGTAAGTTCATTTTAAATTTTTTAAATAAAGTATAGTAAGTATATATACATACGTATATTACTTATACTGATACACTAAACAGTATTATTAAATAAGTTTATTTTTCTGTAGTCGAACAAAGTTAACGAAGAAATCGTTGATGATCCTGGTCAAACGTCTAATGATCAATTTCCCGCATCTTCTTCAAATATGGTACCAAATACAACTCCAACTACAGATATACAAAATACAACTCCATCAACATCTTTTCAAGATCCAACTTCATCAACATCTATTCAAAATTCAATAGCTAATATCCGCAAAAGAAAACAAACTAATATTTCAGAATACGTACCAAGAAAAATGACATTCGACACACAGAAGAAAATTGACGATGCCCTTATCCAAATGATCACTAAAGATTTTCAACCATTCAAAATAGTTGAAGATGAAGGTTTTAGGCATTTTGTTCATCTCCTAAATCCTTCATACAAAATACCAAACCGCCATACATTGTCCAAAGTTCACATACCTGCGTTGTACCAAAAATGTTTAATTGAAACAAAGGAAATAATTAAAACTGAAGCTGTGAGTGGTTGCATTACAACTGATTGCTGGACATCCAGAAGTAACATGGGTTACATCGCTATAACATTTCATTTTATTGACAACAATTTTGGTCTTAAATCTGTTTTATTAGGTTGTCATGAATTCTCTGAAAACCACACAAGTATAAATTTAAGTAACCAAATAAAATCGACATTAGAAGAATGGGATTTAACACACAAAATTACTTTTGCAGTATCCGATAACGCAAATAATATAAAGAGAGCTTTATCTATCCTTGAGTTAAAGCATTTTGGATGCTTTGCTCACACGTTAAATTTGATCGTTCAAGGGGCTCTCACAATCGAATCTAACCTTTTAGAAAAGATCAAAACAATTGTCACACATTTCAGAAAGAGTACATCTGCAAATAAAAAGTTAAACAACTATCAAATAAGTAACGGGGCAAAAGAACCAAAAAAGTTACTTCAAGACGTGAGTACCCGCTGGAACTCAACTCTGTACATGATCGAGCGGTTGGTTGAACTTGAAAGTTCTATTCGTGGAACTCTTGGCTTACTAGATAATCCTCCTGAAGGCTTAACAGTAGATGAGTGGAAAGTAACTAGAGAACTGTGTATAGTGTTACGTCCGTTTGAAGAGGCAACAAAAGCTGTAAGTGGAGATAAATACATGACAGCTTCTTTAGTTATAGTCTTAGCTGAAGGACTTAAAAATGTATGCAGCAAACTACAAAAAGAAAATTACCATCAAAGAGTAAACAATGTTTTAAATAAATTATTATCTGGAATGAATGATAGAGATCGCTGGGGTAACATTATTGGTAGTCATACACTAGTCCGTTGTACATTCCTCGATCCACGATTCAAAAACATTCCGTTCACTGAAAATCACCTACAAATAATTAAAAGTGACATTATAGAAAGAACTGCATCAATTATATCAGCCAATAGATCAGACAATGAGGTGCAACGTACTTTACAGACTACTACTGCTTCAGAAAATGAACAAGGGTTTTCAATTTGGAGTTCCATCGATTCAAAAGTGTCCCAAATTCAACCTACAGGGACCAACACATCAAGGGCTATTATAGAGGTACAAAGGTACTTAGAAGATGACGTACAGAACCGCCACACTGATGCATTAAAATGGTGGATGGATAATAAACATAATTATCCATATTTGAGTCAGCTTGCCAGGAGAACACTTTGCTGTCTTGGTACATCAGTGCCCTGTGAACGCGTGTTCTCTAAAGCTGGTTTACTCATCAGTGACCGCCGAAGTAGACTTAGTAGCAAGAAAGTTGAAATGCTCCTTTTTTTAAATCAAAATTCATAAGAATGATTATTATTTTACGTTTTTATATGCAGATTGTATATAATTTATTTTGAAGATTATAAAATTAAGTTAATTAATTTAATTCTTTATTATAAATTTAGTTGTATCTACTCACCATTTTTTATCTCTCGTACATTGTATATTAATTTTTATTTACATCAGTCTACAGTTCAAAACTATTCAGTATCCACATTCCACAGATTCTAGTGGCCAGTAAAAAATTATAAGTACATAATATAACAGTATAGTACTTACAGTCAGTAAATACTTAACAGTAAACAGTAAAGTTAGGTAAAATCGTTAAGTCGTAGGTACCTACTGGCTACTATGTCAAATTGTCGAATAATTAATAACTAATAACTACTGAGACAATGAGAATATTGCACTATTGAGTACTGAATATTGAAATTTGAAATTATATTATAATATTGAATATTGATAATTAATATTATACTATTGATATGACGTATATTATTTCATATTCATCTAGGCCATAGAGAAAAATATATTATAGAGCTTGCATGGCGAGTGATAAGTAACACATAAATGATTAAAAACAAAAAAAGTAAAAACACAATTCTAAAGTTGCTATTTTATAACAAATTAGCAGCAGCTGCTAAATAGCAGCAGCAGCAGCAGCTGCTAAATTATAAAATATAGCAGTATCAGTTTTATTTAATATTTTTATACCTCGATAGTCGATGATAGCAGCTATTGGAGAAATAAAATAATAACAATGAACAGTGTAGGAAAACACAAGATACTAAAACTTACTATACAAATTTTAGCAATCACTGCTATTATTAACACTAAATAGCAGTCTGCGATTGCTATAGTAAAATAGCAGTGCTATTAAAGCTGCTACTGCTATTTCTTACCATCACTAATCGGTATGCCGTGGTACAAGTATTGACGAGCAACCACGTTGGTCGCGTTGAGCTCGAAGAACTGCGTGAGTTTCGTGCGACCAACAGCTTCGTTCTGTAGCCGTAATTCTTCTTGGCCCGGCGGAAAATACACGTTGTGAGACCCTCCAGGTGAACGGGAAGCCTGAAGACCGTGTGACTTTTGTCGTGCAATTTGTACGAAGACAATCGCCAGACGGCTTCTGGCGGGCTGACGTACCTCGAGTTGACGTACCTAAAAAGGAATATTGAAAAGATTAGTAACAATATATTGGCTGGCTCAATATAAGATGATACCGTTTGGTGTTGTATTATTATGATAATTTATTTATTTTTTATTCTGTAGACGCATAGCATTGCATTGCAATATAATAATATATTACAATGTTTAATAATTTTAATTTATTTTTAAGTTAAGCGATTTGAAACGTTTAACCATACTAAGAACTAATTTTTGAATATTGCATGAACACTTACAGTTCTTTACTTTAACATTGAAAAATATAATGGACATGACGAAGAATCCCTACAACCATTAAATTGTAAATTTTGTAAAGTTTGGCATACAATGAATGTGACCGATATATTATGATATGTTTTGATAAATAAATGTTGTAGTAGCGCACGCGTAAGACACAAACGTCTTGAGTAACTAAATATTAATATTAATTAATATAAGTTACAATTGAAATGATGCACAGAGTTGGAATTATTAGCATATAATATTGATGTATTTAATTCAATTTATATTTTGCACTGTGAAAATAACGCATCAAATGTAAAGTGAAACTAAAAACTTGTATCAGCTACCATACGATTATCTGTGTGACTGCGTATAAATCACCGTATAATATAAGAATGGCAAAGCTATAGGAAATATTAATTTATGTCCATAAACAAACGTGTGTTATTCCGCTTGAATGAATTAGATGAAAAAATAATAATGAATATAATAAAAAAAAATAATAATAATAATAATACCTAAACAACACATTAAACGTAAAGTATATAATATAGCTAGTATACAAAAGTAAAAAAAAATAAAAGGCTTACCACTACCCTAAAAACCTAAAAAACACTGGACACACTGCTAAGAATGACACATGCATAAAATATTGTAATAATTTTCAATTTAATAAATATAATAAAAATCTATCAATAGCATGTAGGTACCACTGTGTACTAATGTAGACCACCTATAGAACTCTCCGTAGAAGTACATAATATAATAATACCTAAACAACACATTAAATATAATATATATTGAAGTATAGAACTTAAAGGTAATGGTGAATGTATACAACTGCCCTATAAAGTAGTAAATAATTCATACACACCGAACACACTAAATAAATGTATAAAATCCACCATAACAATCATTATACCATACACAATACACATGTATAAATTATATATTTTTATTTATAGTACTGTATGCAATAGAATGTTTATTGTTTTTATTTTAGACAGCTTGAATGAAATAACGCATTAAATGTAATAAAAATAATGACCAACACATAAAATAATTCCGTGGTTTGGTGCAAGATGGGGCAATGTCGTTAAAATTTGCTTATGTTACTTGTGTTACAAAAAAAGGGGCCCATGTCTCTAACGCTGTAGGACCAAATTAGATAAAGTTTATAAATGTAGAAAATTACTAACATTATGCTCAATGGAATATTATTATTAAAATATAGAAATGTTTTCACAAGTGTTTATTTTAAATATAAGTTTTTGGCCAATGTCAAAAACAATGTAATTTTATTATTTATATTTGAAAACAAAATGAGAGTCATACAATGAAATAAAAACAAATATAATGTTTAGAGTTCCGAAATAAAATTTAAGATTTAATTCCTGAACATTGTCAAAACATGACATTGGGCCCTTCTTGCACCAAGCCACATGATATAATATAATATATAATATGAGGTATTGGTGTATGTATACAACTGCCTTAAAAAGTAGTAAATAATTCATGTGTGAACACACAAAATAAACGTATACAATCCACTATGATTATCAGTTATCACTATACCACACACATGTATACTATTATATTATCTTATGTTTATATCGCTAAGTGTAGTGTAAGGTTAAGACTCACTTGGCGATTTCATCTTCCTCCTCGACCTCCAATGTCACACGGTCGTGTCCTTTGTATATATACTTGTAGATATACATGACGCTCTTTATGGACGTGCATATCTCGACGTTGATGTGAGCGTCGTACTTGGCCAGAAGGTAAGGGTTGTAAGGCACTACACACCCGTTACCGACCGCATCACGTCTTCCCACAAGTACCGTCCGGTCGGCGGTACCTTGGATAACCGCCTTCCGCAACGTACACAGTCTCCTCTGCGTACGCCTTCGGGAAATCTTTCGAACATTTGCCGTTCATCATGCACGGACACCTCGGGTTGACTGTTCCACACTTTCCGTGTATCATGTGGGACCGCACGCAGTCGTGTAAGCGCCTGTCGGTCTCCGTGTCCGGCAAGAAGGTGCAAACCACGTCGTCGACGCCTGCCGCCGTGCGGAACTTATGGTCCTCCTCCAGGATTACCAGTATGTGCGCATGGGGCAGACCGCGTTTCTGAAACTCAATAGTATATACGTAAGCGGCGACATTACCAAACACACGATTAACAGTTAGGTCACCTAGTAGCTCCTGTAGTTTCATGTTGAACACCCTGGCCGTCAGTTCGGGCCTGTCATTCGGGAGGCTGTGAGCCGCCAGGTTTTCCGTGATCTCCGGCCACCTTGGATTGCACGTAAACGTTATGAACAGGTCGGGCTTCCCTTTGCTGCGGACCATGGCCATGGCGTCTTGATAACACATCTTGTTGTAACGGTCGCTGCCCACGAACGTCGACGGTAAAATGACCCTACGGCCGACCGCCATAGGATCGATGATGAGACGTTCGTTCACATGGTCCACCAACCCTTGATACGCTTCGGCAAAGATTTCTGCCTGATGCTCAAGTATGTAGTTCAGATTGTTGGTTTCCATCTGAACGTAGTGGTCGCACAGGTACTGGTGAAACAAGGACCGGCTCTGATGTATCGAACTGAACCGTTGGTGCCTCGTGTCGTTATTTCCCTCGTATCGAATGGCCACGCGGTAGCACGCAAACTCTCTTATAGAGTTTCGACTGCGGACGTTATTTCGTCGAGGGCCCTCTTGCAACATCTCGTTATGCCAACCAGCCTCGCCGTACGGGAAGAACAGCGGATACAACATGGGATCCGAGTGAGACGAACCTTGAGAAATATAATGAATTTTAAATTAATTGCTGAGCCAAAGGTCTGTTAGTAGCTGAGAGTTGGTTTATGGAGATACGTTTGAGTTGTGTGTACACAATTTGCAGAACCACCAAATAAATGTATGAAATAAAGTACAGGAAATATTAACTCTAAGATCGTCTATAATATTGTAAGTGCTATTAGTTATTAAGTATATTATTATATACTGTGAAATCAAAACTATGAATCTATACGAAACTGTGATTCTTTAACTCTATTTAGGAGTTATTTATATCTATTTGTTATTTATTGTTATAGCAAGTACCTACATAAAGTTTTGTAGAACCACAAAAGTTAGGTAAATATATTTAGGAGGAAAATCCATGAGACAATAATAATATGTGATAGGTATTATGTTGATCCACGTTGTTTAAAATTTATAATAATTGTAAGGAAAATAACGTGTTGGTATTTTTATTCGATTTATTATTTCACGTTTATTTCACATACGTAATAATTCGTTATACAGATACAATTTGATGATGTGTAATACAGTATTTCTTTTGAATTATTATTATATTAATATATTATACTCTTGTGAGTGTACATAGAAAATAGTTTAATTACGGGATTTACATAAAATATGGGGGGGACGGCGTGAACATTTAACTCAAGGTTTGTCGAAAGGTATGTGGCGGCAATGAGCATCCACGTACAGTGGCGCGATCACGGCGGCGAGGTAATAATTTTATTATTACCGGCGTGAACGGCTCGACTTTGGAAATCAACAGTGACTCGGCTCTGCGTGGCGGTGTGTTGATTTGAATGGTTCGGTGCAGGACGGCAATGGCTCAGCTGATGTGACGGCTCCGTTGGTCTGCTGGTAACTGGTGGTTGCACGTCGATCAGTTTCACGGGCTGCTCAACTCGGACGGTGCCACTTGGTGATAACGGATGCGTTTGACAACGGTACAACTCACGACTCACGGCGACGGTGGTGGAGCGTACGGGAGTTACCGGGCAAGACTGTAGAATGTCCGTTCTCGGCGGTCCAAAAAGACCGTCCGGCTCATTCAGTCTATGGGGTAAAAGCTGTTTGGTAGATCCGGGATTAGTGTCCGTTCAAGGCGATACGAATATAGTCCGCCTCACTATTCGCCTTCTCTCAGCGGGGACAGTGTGTGTTCTACGGCGGCCAGCGGCCTGTATTTATGCCATTCGAGGCTCGCTGGTCCCGTCTCAAATACCATTTGACATCTTGCGTGATTCGGGGCTGCAGGTTATTGTTCAGAGTGTTTGGTGATTACCAGATTGTGGTGGAAATAACGCTGATTCTGAATATGTACTTGGCGTTTTGCTAGCTTTATTGGTTCCCACGGAAAACTCAGGTTTTCCGTGGGCGTTATGCGTTTTTAATCATTGCGCGGCGGAGCGCTATCTGTGGTTTGAGGTTGCGGTTGGGTGGTCGACGTTTCTACGCGGCGGGCGATGTTTGACCGTTGGTAATGATCACAACGAGAGTGCGCCACGTTAATGGCCACACCGTTTTGTCTCATTACATAATGTAATGGCTTTGTTGAAAGTGAAGCTTGACGGACTAATGATGTTAGCATTAATATAATAAGTAATAACACGACAATATGATTATGTATAAGTATAATATATAATAACGTACAACTGGACAATTAAACTGTGACTATACACACACACCGCGTACACTCGGTATGACAGCGTCTGTGCAAGTGAATATTACATACATCAAAGGCCCTATATATATGCACGACCGAGGTCATGTTACATCCGTAAAGAGAGTGAGTCTTATGCTCGTACATAACTAGTTACTAAATTGTACACACGTGTCAAGGCTGACTACATATACTACATATTAATTGTATATTTCAACACCCTCCCTCAATTAATAATCTCTTTAATTGTAGTCACTCCTATGGCTGACCGCAACTTCTCGAATCGTTCCTTAACCAAAGGCTTGGTTAGAATGTCCGCAATCTGGTCCTCTGTTCCAATGTACTGTAGTTGGAATTGTCCCTCTTCGTATTTCTCCCGTATGAAGTGGTACCGTACGTCTATATGTTTTGTCCTCTTATGAAACTCCGGATTCTTAACTAAACGTATAGCACTCTGATTATCTATAAATAAAACTGGTTGTTTGTCACCTGTTGTTGATAAGCTTGTTATCAACCGTGTAATCCACAAGATCCCTTTGACAGCTTCACTGGCCGAAATATATTCAGCCTCTGTCGATGATAACGACACACAATGTTGTCTCTGCGATGTCCATGAAATTATGCTTGACCCGTACCTGAATAGAAATCCTGACGTTGAACGTCGTGTCTGAATGTCGCCTGCGTAATCTGCATCGCTAAATATTTCTAATGACAATTTTATTTTGTTATTAAAGTACAAGCCATAATTAAATGTTCGCTTGATATATCGTATAATCCGTTTTACCAAGTTCCAATGAGCTTTAGTTGGTTTTGCTAAGTAACGACTAGCAAAGTTTACTGCATATGCTATATCTGGTCTTTTTACCTGTGATAAGAACAGTAAGCTACCTACTGCCTGCCTATAAGGAATATCTTCATTCAATATTTCCGTATCTTCTTTTTGTTCGAGTGTATGTGATTTGTCTATTGGTATTGAAAGTTCCTTGGCGTCCAGCATATTAAATTTATTAATTATGCTACATGCATACTTTGTCTGATGCACAAATAATGAACCATTTTTCATTATATTTACCTGCATACCTAGGAAATAATCTAAGTTTCCTTTTTTAACCTCAAACTCTTTCTCCAAGTTCGTTAAAAGTTTCTCTATTATCTCTTCATTATCTGCCGCGATTAAACCATCGTCAACAAATATTGCAAGAATAATTTGGCTGTTATCAGCTTTGAATACACATGCATCCGCTTCGGTACATTGTAAACCAAATGCATTCAAAAAGTTCTTAAAGCGTATATTCCAACATCTTGGACTTTGTTTTAAGCCATATAAACTACGCTGAAGCTTACATACTTTATTCGATCCATCTTCGTATCCTGGTGGTTGTACCATGTAAATTTCTTCCTGTAGTTCTCCGTACAGAAATGCTGTCTTGATGTCGAATTGTCGTAGTATTAATTTTTCCACAGCTGCTACTGCGAATATCGCCCTAATTGATTCGTATCTGACCACTGGCGAAAATGTTTCATGGTAATCTATACCATATTTCTGTGAACAACCTTTAATGACCAATCTGGCCTTAAATTTATCGATAATACCGTCACTTTTATATTTGGTTTTGAACACCCATGCGTTACGTAACGCAACCTTGCCCTGAGGCAAATTAACTAGTGACCAAGTGTTGTTTTTGTGTAGTGATTTGATTTCATCACTCATAGCGTGCTCCCACTCGTTTTTCTGTGGGCCAGCTATCGCTTCATCACGATTTAGTGGTTCAACGAGATTGGCGACGAACGACGACACATTATACCTGATCGGCGCTTTTAATGTATTCCGATCACGTAGCACCATGCCACTCCTGTTGTCGACCGTCGTCAATTCAACCTTGACCGGATCGCCCTCGACTTGAGTCTGAGTATCTGTGAATTCTAATTTGTCTGCAATTATATTTTCCAATTTATTACCTTCGTTTTCGAATATAATATCTCTAGACATTGAAATTCTATTTGTTTTCGAATAATACACACGATAACCTTTCGTGTTATCCGAATAGCCAACAAATATTCCTTTTTCACTTTTAGGGTCCCACTTTTTACGTTTTTGCTTTGGTATGTGTGTATATACGACAGTACCAAAAACTCGTAAGTGTTTAATGTCTGGCATTACCTTGTAATATAACTCGTATGGTGAGTTATTTTTAACTGAACTGGTTCCTGTTCGATTAAGCGTGTAAACAGCCGTGTTTACCGCCTCCGCCCAAAGTGATACATCCAAATTTTTCGCACAAATCATTGTCCTCGCTGACTCTACTATTGTACGATTTTCCCGTTCCACTTTTCCATTTTGCTGTGGTGTGTAGGGAACTGTTAACTGATGTCGAATCCCGTGTTTTTGTAAAATACCCGTAATTTCTTTATTTACGAATTCTAATCCATTATCCGTTCGTAATATTTTGACCTTAGAACCTGTTTCTGTTTCTACACTTTTGATGAACGTCTCAAAAATATTTTTAACATCATATTTATTTTTAATAAAATATACCGTTCTATAATGCGAGTAGTCGTCTTTGAATAACAAAAAGTATTTTGAACCGCCTATAGAGCTTACCTCCATTGGTCCACATAGGTCTGCATGAATTAAATCACCGACATTGTGATACTCCGTATTACTTTTACTAAATGATTTACGACTTTGTTTACCTATTATACAACTGCTGCACATGAATTCGTCGTCCTTGGTCGAACATACTATTTCGTGTTTCGCCAAACAACTTTTTACGTACTGTAAATTCTGATGTGCCATGCGCTCGTGCCAAACAGACAACCTGTTTTCGACAGCTACCGTCGCGTACCCGTTTGTCGGTACTTCGACCTTGATGTTTAACTCAAACAACCTTCCGCATCTCTTTCCTGAGCATACGGGTTTCCCCTGTTTAGTTAACATACACGTCTTACTATCTGACGTCAATACTAAACCTTTATCCATCGCGGCTCCGCACGAAAATAAATTAAATTTTAGTCCTGGCACGTGCAACACGTTTGCCATGTAATTTTTATTCCAATTACCGTTTACGTATGATAATATATTAATATTACCTCTACCTGCTGCATACAGATTTGTCCCATCACCTATCGTGATTTGTTGCGTGTTGTCCAGTGGTTCATAACTTGAAAACCACTCTCGATTTGCACTCATATGATCCGACGCGCCCGAGTCTAGTACCCACGCATCTGTTGCAATATTATTTATACTTGACTCGCTTACGAATGCGTTCAAGTTCGCACCTATCGTACCGGTTTTACCACCGTGTACACTTTGTAGAAAATTTCTACAGTCTCTTTTATAATGACCTAGTTTACCACAGTAATAACACTTAATATTACTTTTATTCGAAAATTGATTTTTACCTTTTCTATAATTACGACTGCCGTTTCTTCCATCAGATCTGTTTTGAAATTTGGCCGGAAATGCACTCGATTTCTCTTGTTCTCCAACTTCACCTTTGATCTGGATAACCCGTGATTCTTCAATCAACAATCGACTAGTCAAATTATTTATATTTTTACTTCCCGTCGGGACTGAATCCCAAGCACTGTAAAAATGATTATATTCTTTTGGTAGTGTCATTAGTATTTTTGTCATAACCATGTTATCCGTAACTGGTTCACCCGCTACTTTCAGTTTCCTTCCTAAATTGACCAATTTAGAAATATGCGTCGACATGTCATCTGTCGACTCCTTTGAATAACTGAAAAATTGTTGTTGAAGCAAATGTAAACTTGCCTCAGACTTCTGCTCGTAAATACTCAGCAGTTTCTCCCACATTTCCAATGCAGTCTCACAGTTAATCAAATATTGTAATGGACCATCGTCCACTGAGGTAACTATTATTTTCTGACATTTACCGTCCGCTTTTTGCCAAGCGTTTGTATGCCTTTGCCAACGTGCTTTGGCATCCTCGTCGGTCTCTCCTGCCGACTTTTTTATAGGTAGACCTGGTTTCGTCCATTCGCCTGAAACTATCTCACCTACTTCCAAGGCATTTAAAATGACCTTCATCTGGAACTTCCATAACGACCAGTTTTCCGCACATAATTTTGTTATCTTCACCGTGTCTTCCATGACCGATGGTTTCCCGTATACTTTCCTGTATAACAATTTATAACAAAACTTTACCTATGTACACTGTTCCGCCGTTTTCCGAAATCCAGGATATCTCCGACTGGTTGTAGTTTTCTGCGTTAATACAAATATAAAAATACTTCGATCACGAATCCACTAGACTGTTTGTCTTGGTTATTGACTGGGCCCATAACCTGTTGAAAGTTAAGCTTGACGGACTAATGATGTTAGCATTAATATAATAAGTAATAACACGACAATATGATTATGTATAAGTATAATATATAATAACGTACAACTGGACAATTAAACTGTGACTATACACACACACCGCGTACACTCGGTATGACAGCGTCTGTGCAAGTGAATATTACATACATCAAAGGCCCTATATATATGCACGACCGAGGTCATGTTACATCCGTAAAGAGAGTGAGTCTTATGCTCGTACATAACTAGTTACTAAATTGTACACACGTGTCAAGGCTGACTACATATACTACATATTAATTGTATATTTCAACAGGCTTGTTTCACAACCACACAATGAATTTACACTGACGGTATTGACCTAATCAATCAGTGAATAACTAATTAAATTTCAAAAGAATGTCCCGAATGTATGCGTGGTAGGATATTTACCAGTTATTTATTTATTACTATGATTGGGTCGTGTACTTGCGGTTATAGCAAGTACATAATGTTTTATAAAACCGCAAAGGAAAGGTAATTTATAAAATAATCTAAAACATGAACTCTAAGGTGGGCTAATTTTATACCATTTTATTCTATACCAAGTGTTAATAATTCTAAGTGATGTTAGTTATGAAGTATACACAAATTATGAAATAAGAGAACAGTGAATTAAGCATTGAAGTAATGTTACTATAAAACTGATGAGAGTTATGTACTAAATGAATAATAATGTGATGACTTTTGTTTTATCACACATCAAACTCAAACTGTTAATGTAATAAGTATTACTGCACAAGTGAAAGGGTTGAAGTCGGTGTTGACCTAACGTATTAGTTATTAAGTAATTAAATTTAAAAAGAATGTCCAAAATGTAGTAAAGGTGGGGTGTAATTTAACTCTTTGTTGGTAGCAGTTGGACATCTGTTATAATACTATAATTATGTGTGTGTCTGTTAGGTGTACTAACCCGCAGGTACCTTTGCGTCCTGTATTGCATGTCGATTTTATTGGTGTCGAAGATGACCAGATCGATGTGTCTGGGAGGATGACCACCTTCACCTACGAACACGGCCGCAACTTCATTTGCGGTAGGCAGGTTGTTTCGGCCCCTATCCCGGGCCGCATCTTCAACGAAATTCATCCTGACTAAATATTATATATTATAAATCTTCCATGAGCGGTCAAAAGGGCTTAAGTCAAAAATACACATTTTGAGATTGTTATGTGTTTTATCTCTAATAAATATGAATTATTTTTTGGTAAAATCGGATTAAGTCAATATTTTTTCCTCTTTAAGTTATAACACTTATCATTTATCATATCCAATTTGGTGTTTAATTTTATTGTAAAATATTACTTTAATTTTTATCAGTTTGATTTATCAATTACAATGTTTATTATATAATTTTAATACATATATCCGTCAGCCCTTTTGACTTAACCCCTTTTGGCTGCGCACGGAAGAAATATTTGTGTGCCTGTGTGTAGGTGTAATAAGCGTAGAGAATCACATTCAACGTGTATAAAATGTATTATTAAATGTACCCCATGATAGTTTTACTTCAAAGTTATATAAATATGTTAAATCATAAATATCCAAACCCTATGTCATATTTAATGTTATATCATTAGTACCTTAGGTATTTCAAATAACTAATAAGGAGGAGTTCTAAACTATTTGCTATGTATACATTATTTTAAATCATTATTAAGTCTATTATATTGGTAAATGTTTTTTTTTTTTTATCTACTGTAAGAAAGGTATGTGTAAAATGTATTTACTCTAAGGGGAAATTCACATTCCAAGTGTTCATAAATACAATAGTTTAAGTTTTCTTACATAAAAGCCATTGCGTACGGATTGATGCCCCGCAGCAAACCGTCCAATAAACCCATCACGATTTCGCACAGTTCACGATTTGCCCGTCGTGCAATATCGAGGCGGCGGTGGTTGGCCTCTACGGACTCCAAGAAATACAACTGACAGTTGTACGCATTTTCCGGGGCAACGGCCACCTCATGATTGGTCGTCCGATATGTCTGACCGTGGACAATAAACACAGGCGGTCCCCGCCCTGGCAAACGCCTGTCGTGTGCGTCGGAGGCAAACGCAGCGAATGCCAGTAGGTTGTTGAACCGCCGAACTTCCGCTCGGAATCTTCGACCATCCTGCGAATCATCTATAAACAAACTCTGTATTAAATATGGTACTGGTAACAACGCGTGTTGTCCTGCAGCGACCATTTGGCCGTTGTTACAACACGTGTTGAAGTGTCTATTGGCACCTCGGCCCACAACCTCGCCTTCGAAGTGGCGGGCGTAACAATGTATGCAGATTCTGTCTAACGCGCCCACGTAGCTGGAAGCGTGTGAGTCACGCCCGCCTGCCGGTTAATGATTGGCGCAAGCCCTATGGGTAGTTCGACCACTAACACGTACTCTATCTCCTCTTCCGGTAAGTCGTACTCGACCACTTCCTCCACCCCGACGTCGACCACTTCCACGTACTCCACCAATTCCACGTACTCCACCAATTCCACGTCCTCTACCACTTCCACTTCCACGTCCTCTACTTTTATTATAGTTGAATAAATAAATTTAAACTTTAAATTAAAACTTTGGTTGAATGAACAATATGTATAATAAGCCATAGCTATCAATCAAATAAAAGGTGAAACAGGTGAACAGTGAAATGTTGTTGTTTTTATAACGCCTATGTTAAAAGTACATTTAGTCCACTGAGTCATAACTCTCATTCATAGTTCACCTGAGATTTCCAAGAGAAAAAAGTCTACCTAAATAACATATCATTACAATGCTATAGGTTAAGATAAATGTTGTATTAAAAATGCACAGAAGAATGTTTATTTGGTTTTATAGGTACATATTTATAATCCTTCAAACAACAATAACTATGAAACATTGTAAAAATGTATTGCACTGTATAACACTAAGTGTTACAGTGAAATTATATGATAATTTAGGGTTTATGCTATACCTATATCTAAGCTCTATCTAACCTAACATCAATACAATCTATTGTATTAACTTTTGAAATAATATAAACATTTCTAAGAGTACCACATGTTAAATGATAAATTGCCTATACAGTACACGACTTACTTACCTAGGTCAGTAGTAAGTAGTAGTAGTATTATTTTGTTCATTGATTGTAAATACCCAACAGAGAGTTAACTGTGACTTACACTACCTATTGCGTAGGAGTGAATATAGAGTTTATCATTTTAACAAAATGAATAAAAATAAAGTGTAATTTAATACAGAATTTTAACTTCCAACAATAAAAAGAAGACATTTTAATGGAAGTGTGTTCATTCATAATTAGTATAATCTTGTGTTGGTTAGGTATGTGTGACTTTGATTTTAAAAATGTATTGCACTCTATAACAGTTACACTAATAAAAGCATATATGTTGTGATTTAAATAATTTTTAAGTTAGTTGTATAAATTGCTAACAATAAGACAATATGTGAAATGATGAAATACTTATCCAGTACACAATTCCCAAAGAGTTATGTACAGAAACGATGTATATAATATGTATCTAAGAGCACATTGAATAATTAACCATGTAACAAATTTTAACCGTAGGTTAGACACTACTATTTATTATTATGATTGTGTTGTGTGAATAGCAAATAACTACATAATGTTTTGTAGAACCACAAAAGAAAGGTAAATATATTTAGGAGGACAATTGGTGAATATCAAAATCCATACTCAAAGCTTTCATACACATTTATAATCTTTCTAACAACAATAACTTTGAAACATTGTAAAAACGTATTGCACCGTATAACAGTAAGTGTTATAGTGAAATCATATGGTACTTGTTGAAGTTCAAATCATTTTCCAAAGAGCTGTACAAAATAATATTTAATTGAATGTGCGACTACGCCTACATCTAAGCTCTGTCCAACCTAACAACAAACCTAACATCATTGTATTAAGTATTAAAATAATATAAACATTACTAAGACAACTACAAGTGAATTGATAAAAAACGTATCTAGTACACAACTTACAAATGACCTAGATCAATAGTAAGTAATGTTGGTAGTAGTAGTTGTAGTAAGATGTAAGAAAATGTTTAAGTATTTTGTTCATTGGTTGTAAATACCCATAATAAAAGTTAAAATACAGTGAGTTGAACTTTTAATGGTTGTGTGTTCATACATAACAGTAAGTGTATGTACTCATATGCAATAAGTGCATTTATACGAAATAATTATATGATTAGTTTATGTTACACTAATTTTAAAGAGTCTTCAATGTGATAAGATCAGGTACACCTGTATCCATCACCACTATGTATCAAATAACACACATTAGTAGTAAATATGTTACTCTGTATAACATTATATAATATTATTTTTGTGCATTGAATGTCAAAATCCATACTCAAACCTTAACCTAATCTTAATACATCAAAGTATAATCTAAAATTTACATTGTAGTATGCAGATAAACTGACTTTTGTTATAGTTAAATAAATAAATTTTAACTTTAAAATCAAGTACTAATCAAAAAACAAAGAAATTCACATAATAATGTTTAGTTGGTTGCGCATTCATACATATTTATAATCTTTCTAACAACAATAACTTTGAATCATTGCCAAAACGTATTGCACTGTATAACAGTAAGTGTTATAGGGTAATCATATGATACATGTTGTAGTTCAAAGAGCTGTACAAAATAATGTTGAATTGAATGTGTGACTACACCTAAATCTAAGCTCTGTCCAACCTAACATCAATACAATCTATTGTATTAAGTATTAAAATAATATAAACATTTCTAAGAGTACTTACTGCATGTGAAACTTATCTAGTACACAACTTACAAATGACCTAGGTCAGTAGTTAGTAGTAGTAGTAGTAGTAGTAAAAAAGTGTGTGTTGTTCATACATAATTTAATAAAATCGTGTGTTGGTTACCGTAACAATAACAAACATTAAAAAACTCAATAACAGTAAGTGTATATGCAATAAGTGCATTTATATGAAATTATATAGGTATTGAAATCTCATAAACATATCTAAGAGAACCACATAAAAGTTAAAAAACTATGAGTTGAACTTTAAATGGTTGTGTGTTCATACATATTGAATATAATCTCGTGTTAGGTTTAATGTGTTATACCGTAAAAATAACAACAGACTTACATTTTAAAAATGTACTGCACTCTATAACAGTAAGTGTATGTACTCATATGCAATAAGTGCATTTATATGAAATTATGCTACGGTCTATCACCACTATGTATCAAATAACACACAATAATAGTAAATATGTTACACTGTAGTACAAACAAAGTTAGTTGTATAAATAAAGTAAAGAAAGTATTGAAATAATCTTAACAGTAAGACAATAATATGTGAAATATACTTATCCAGTATAGGAGAGGTTAGTAAAGAGTCTAGTAATAACTACTTTGTGTAGTAGTAACATTAAGAAAATGTGTCAAGTGTTCTGCTATTTAAGCCAATATAGTAAAAGTTGATAAAATATAGATAATAAAGTTGATTCTTATGATAAAATAGACATTTAGTTTTCAAGAATGTTGTACCGAGCCAGTGCAGTATAGTAAAGTATAAGTAGGTATAGTAGAGTAATCTAAGTCATGTACAGAAACAATTTATATAATATGTATCTAAGATCATAGTGAATATTAACACGGAATAAACGTAAACAAATCTATTGTATTAACTTTTGAAATAATATAAACATTTCTAAGAGTTCCACATGTTGAATAATAAAATGCCTATCTAGTACACTACTTACAAATAAAGGAGAGTATACCTAGGTCAGCAGTAAGTAGTAGTAATAGTAGTATTATTTTGTTCATTGGTTGTAAATACCCAACAGAGAGTTAACTGTGACTTACACTACCTATTTTGTAGGAGTGGATATACAGTTTATCATTTTAACAAAACGAATAAAAATAAAGTATAAGACAATATGTGAAATGATAAAATATTTATCCAGTACACAATTCACAAAGAGTTATGGAACAATTGCAGTTTAGCTACCACGAGATTTTTTCAAATTTTTTTTTCGAAACCTAGGTAAATCAACGTTTTAAAAATGATGGTGCCAAAAAAAAATTGCGCAAACTCTTAGTTTTTGAGTTATAACTGTTAGAAATTCAAAAACTCCTAAATTTTGAATTTTTTTTTTGTGGTAGACTTATGTATTTTGACTATTTAAAAACGATGGTGCAATCAGAATTTGTCGATCGAATTTAGTTTGAAAGTTATAGCGGTTTTAAGTTATGAAAGTTAAAAGTTGCAGAGATCACGAGTGTATTGGCACTCGTCGCTACGCTCCTCGGCGCCGTCGCTCCGCTCCGCAAATCGAAAATATCCCCCGATTTGTTGTGTAAAACCACCTCAGGTGAACCTCGGAATTAAACAAAGTTGTTTTTTGCCAATTATAGAAACATTTATAATTACGATATTTGGATTCAGAGAAATTATATATCTGAAAAATATAACCGGAGCAGTTAAGGCGCAACTACCTCACTTGGCGACTTGGTTCAAAGGGCGACGCGGCTTAAGAGTCATACATTTGACTCAGAATTTCATCTCAGTAGGTGGCTAGGTTGGTTAGGCGTTAGGATAGGTGACTCGAGGGTCGGGGTCTTGTACCCGCCGCCCGTAAATCGATATTTTGCGGCGGCCGTGATAAACGGAATTTTTTTTCACGTATTTCATTACTTAATTTTGCGTTGTCGGTGACTGCAATGGAAGCTGTCCCGGCCGCACATTGCCTACCCGGATAACATAGATGACTGACCTAATTTACAGCACTTAATTTATACTTTAATTTTGCGTTATCGGTAACAGTAATGAACGTCGTCCGCGATTCGACGCAGTCGGATTGCATACTTGATGACGTGACCCGGCCGTCGCACATTGTCCGCTATCCGTCCAAGTCGGATTGCCTACTCCTATTATTATAGCGAATGTCATTCGAGGTGACTGACCTGCTAGACACCCTAAAAAATACAGCGGCTATATGATTTGCAAGGACGTCCAACATTTTTTAAATACTTTTCAAGTAATTTATTACTTTTTTTGCTTTTTCGTTAACAGTAATGAACGTCGTCCGCGATTCGACGCAGTCGGATTGCATACGTGATGACGTGCCCCAACCGTCGAATATTGTCTTAAAGGGTGACTACGACCAAAGTCGAGGACCGTGACTGACCCGCTAGATCCCAAATACTATTACTACGGCGAACGTCACTCTAGGTCACCGAACTGCTAGACACCCACAAATATTACTATATTATTTTTTTACAAATTTCGAATTTCCGGCGGCTTCGTCGAAAAGACTCTGTCAAAGACTCTGCCCTGGCTACCACAGGCTACCACGTCGAACCGCAGTGGTCCTAGCCTTATCACACATCCTTATCGGCATACCACCTCTTCGCCGATATACCGTGTCGGCTCGAGACCGCAAGTCCGCACCACGTTCGACGCTCATAGAGCTAGTCTTCTTCTATCTATCTTCTTCTACCTCTATATAAAGCATGAACACGTGTGGCTCCGCCTATGCGTTAAATCTCAACTGCTATAGTGAACAATGGAACGGATGGCGGGAAATCGCGGCGGCGTTATCACTCCTCCTTATCGCTTTTTAAAGTCCAGCCAGAAGACCCCCTACGGTCCCCACGGTTTTTCGGCCGTAACTCCGCAACGGTTGCTCCTAGAGTTCCGGGAAAAAAATGTTGCCCCCTCGACGCTGCCCTAGCGGAGACTTTTTCGACTAGAGTCGCGTTTAGCACCTCTACGAGACGTCCGACCTCCCCGTCGGAGACGTATTCGCGTTCCCCCCTAAATTTATAGCCGGCGCTTTTCAAAAGCGAGCCCCGGGGAGAAGCGGCGTCGAGGAAACGAGAGTAGGTACCGATTACGTATCGCTATATATAGGCATAAATACATGCATCTCAAGGTTCGATTTTTTTTCGCAAATCTTGCGTTTTATACGTCAGAGGGCGGCGGATTCGGAGGTCCTCTCGCCGAAACGGTCGGATCGCCCGCTCAATCGCCTTTTGACGGCCCTCCAAACGGCGTCGCCTTTCGCGTGCACGGTGACGTGGCTTAAGAGTCATACAATTGACTGTGTATTTCATCTCAGTAGGTGGCTCGGTAGGTTAGGCGTTAGGTTTGGATACTCGTAGGTCGTGCGTTCGATTCCGGTCCCCGGGATTATCGATAATTTGCGGCGGCCGTGTTAAAATCGGAATTTTTTTCTCGCGTTTTTTTTTTCGTCGTTTCGCCATCACTTCCGTCTTATCATATTTAACGAAAATGTTCCGATTTTTTTCAAAATTCGAGTCTTAACGCCTCTACTGTTCTTCGGACCTCCCCGTTGAAGACTTATTCGCGTTCCCTGTCAAATGATTTAGCAGAGCGGACAGTGTCTTTATTACTATACATGGGCGTGAATATAATATGCGACGAAGAGTTTTATTTCTCTTTACTAGTTTCGCTATCACTTCCGTCTTATCGTATTTAACGAAAATGTTCGGTTTTTTTTTTAAATTTTACCGCCTCTACGGACTTCGAAGACTTATTCGCGTTCCCCGTCAAAGCAGTCCTTGATACTATTTATTACTATACACGGCTTGAATATATGCGTCGAAGAGTTCGATTTTCTTTTTTTGCAGTTTTTTTCAAAAATTCGAGTTTTAGCCCGTTTCTGTCGTATCGCGATTCCCGTTTGGATCTTATTCGCGTTCCCCGCTAAATTTACAGCCAGCGCGCGGCCCTACTTTTTCAGATACGAGTCCCGGGGAGGAGCGACGTCGCGGAAATGAGAGTAGGGAACACTAAATATATGCGTCGCGTCGTTTTTTGCCGTTTTTTTCTAAAATTCCAGTTTTAGCTCTTTTCGACACTTCTGCAATCCCAGTTGATGACTTATTCGCGTTCCCCTCTACATTTACTCGACCACCGTCGAGTATAGGTGTTACTATATACAGGCATCGAAATGCATGCGTCGAAGGTTCCTTTTTTTTTCTCGAATATCGCGTTCTGAACTCAGTAGGTAGGTAACACGGCCGAAGGAATTTTTTTTTCACTTTTTTCTTTATTATTACTTTTCGATTTCACTTCAGTCTTATCATATTATAACGAACATTTTACGATTTTATCGAGTTTCACCGTCGAAGGCTTATTCGCGTTCCCGCAAAATGTATAAGTCAGTACTTCGCTCGAGTTGAGTTCCGCGGAGGAGTTCGGAGAGCGGACAGTGTAACGACACTTTACTATATACGAAAATGAAAATAAGCGACGAAAAGTTCGATTTTTTTTCGCGTTTTTTTTTTCGTCATATAAATATGATTAACGGAAACGTTTCCGTGTTTTTTGGAGGATCATGGGGAAACAAAATCCCAATCAGCTTATCGAGTTTCGCTTCTAAATCGCTCTACTACCTACTATAACACCACGTGTTAAAATCGGAATTTTTTTCTCGCGTTTTTTTTTTCGTCGTTTCGCCATCACTTCCGTCTTATCATATTTAACGAAAATGTTCCGATTTTTTCAAAATTCGAGTTTTACCGCCTCTACGGACTTCGGACCTCCCCGTCGAAGACTTATTCGAGTTCCCCGTCAAATAATTTAGCAGAGCGGACGGTATCTTTATTACTTTACACGGGCGTGAATATTTGCGTCGAAGAGTTCGATGTCTTTTTTTTTGCCGTTTTTTTCAAAAATTCGAGTTTTAGCCCCTCTCGGTCGTATTACCCTCCCCGTTTAAATCTTATTCGCGTTTCCCGCTGTATGTATTGCCGGCGCGAGGTTTTACTTTTTTACAGACGAGTCCCGGTGAGGTACGGCGTCGCGGAAACGAGAGTAGGTACCGTGTAGGTATCGCTATATATAGGCTGTATAAATACATGCGTCGAGTCGTTTTTTTCTAAAGTCCGAGTCTTGGCCCGTTTTAGTGGTATTACCCTCCCCGTTCGGACCTTATTCGCGTTCCCCGCTAATTTTACAGGCCGTATTCCGTTCCCGGCGTGCAAACCGAGCCAGTTTTAGCCATTTCTGGCACGTCTGCCCTCCCCGTTGACGACTTATTCGCCTCCCCCGCTACACATCGAGTCCCGGGGGCGTATTTTGCAAATGTAGGTACACTCAGAACCGGGTTGCTCTGATTGGTCCAATTTGAATTTGCCGCTATTATTATTATTATTATTATTTTATTATCAAGAACTAAATAAACTTATATTTGAATTGCCGCTAATAATAACAATAATAATAATAATTTTGAATTATTTAAAGATATATTTAGATTACGTCTTTTATCTTTACCTTTAATGATAATAAGTAATAACTAATAAGTACCTACTTACTACTTAATAACGTTACGCTTTTTTTCTTATATATTATAATTAATTTGTAATTAATACTATTTATTATTTTTTATAAACATTACAACCTATTTTCTATAGGTAGTAAGTATTAATAAATATCGAAGAACCCTACAAATTGTTAAACTAATAATAATGGTAATTCAAATATTTTACTAAGTGTATAAATTAGTATTTAATAAATGCATTCAATATTATATTATATTATATTATTATATAGTAGTTCATATTATTAAGTAATATTATGTATTGAATAGGACACATTATACACAAAATCATTATTGGAGTAATTTGAAGGCTCCACATTTATGTTAGTTGTCTCGGAATGTCTATCTTCTAAAAATGTATTGACATTACGTACATATATGGATGATAAAGATGATGCTAAAAGTTTTATTAGGAAATTTGGAAAATTTGATGATAGTCATTGGATACAAGGTAATAGGTTGAATAAAGGAAATAGTAGTCGGTAAGTATATTTTATTTATTAAATTAAAAGTATAATCAATTTTAATTCAATTGAAGTTGTTAATTTTAATTACCTAGTATATAGTTAGGTAAGGATATAACCAATTTGAGTGCTGAGATAATTTATTTTCCTATAAGTATTAAGTACCTAATAACTATAAGTAAAAAAAAAAAAAATAAAAAAAAAAATATTTTTTTTTTGTCTGTCATCATCTTTGAAGTAGTGAAATTGCTTCAAAAGTTAAATCTATCACTTTCCTATATTACTTTTCTTATATTGTCTAATAGTAATGGGATATGAAAATCTAATTTGAAGGGCCAAAAGTAAAAAATTCTTAGTGCCTAATTTTTTTATTTTAAGTCATCCTACAATGTATTGACTTTTATAGGTTTGTAATGCATAACAAATGGGTGTGCAGTTTTAGTTCACATAGAAAAGTGGAAAGCAGTAAAAAAAACCAAAAATGCGATGCATTTATTGATATTTTGATAAAAATTGTGACAAAAGGATCTAAGAAAAATGATGAATACTTAAAAAGAGACCCTCCTCTAAACACTGTTATTAAAATTAATCCTTTTCATAGCCATAACTGTGGTAGTGCTGATGCTCTAAAGCGATTATTTATTGATCCAGAAGTAAAATCTGTTTTTCTAAAATATTTTGCTGATGGACTTTCTCCTAGTCAAGCAATGAAACAGAATATATCTAGACTTCGTACTCTTCCAAATTATATAGTTTCATTGGCTAATGGTGCATTGAACCCAAGACCTTGGACTATATATAGACTGTGGCATAAATATTTGGAAGAAAACTATGGAAGTTTTAAGGAACCTTTTGAGAGATTGGAAGAAAAAATCCCAGATTATTTAAACCAAGGTATTATTATTTGATTATTAATAAATTAATTTATTATTTGAATATATAAAAATGGCTAAGTATCATAATTAGGTAGTATAATAACATTGTCTTACATTATTTGTTTATAACATATTTTGTAAATTTATTTTATATATTATAATATATTTATAATGTACTATAATATGTAATGTGTAATAGGTTTAATATTATTTGATGTGGCATTTAAATAAGGAATTTAAACACATGGAAATATTATTTTTAGATTATATGGTCCTTTTTTAAATTATATTTTAGTCAGTTTCTATGAAAAAATAGTCCATAAATGATTTGTATACTTTTATATTTTATAAATTGTACCTGAAGAGATTATTACTCAATATTTTTTTCAAATCTGTTGAATTTTTAATACAATCTTTAGATAATATTATTATTTATATAAAAAAATATTAATTTACATACATGTTTAAAAAGTACCAAACTTCTTTGAACATATACAAATATATTGAACATTTTCATTACAAAACTGATAGACACATATTTTTTTTATAATATAATGTTAACTGTATAATACATTTAATTCATTAGTGTTGTGCAAATAATAAAAAAATAAGATAATACTTAAGGTAAGTTAATATTATATACTAGGCATTTTATGAATTAATAATTCATCAAACTTAGTAGTTTATACTTTCTAGTCAATATTTATAATTTTTATAGGCATACATGTTGTAATGGATAAAACAGATCCATGGGTAGTCCTTGTTGTAACACCATTAAATGAAAGAGCACAAAAACTGAAAAATAGTTCTGAAATCATATTTATGGATTCAACTTCTAGCTGTGATGTGTCCATGGCATCTGTTACTGTTCTCTTAACAGCTACAAAGGGAGGTGCAGTGCCAATTGGGGTTTTAATTCATAAGCAACAAACGGCTGTGGCCTATGAAAAGGGATTTAAAATGCTAATGGATAATTTTCCCTTATGTTTCAATGGATTAACGGTAATTAAATATTTATTATGTATTCCAAACAATATTATTCATTTTATAAATATTTATTCTAATATGTACCTATTTATACTAAATAATACCAGTTATAGTTATTATACACTTATCTCATTTTTTTTATATTTTCCACTTAATCATTTATTTCACTAGTTATGTAAATTATAAAATATGTTAAAAAAATTAAATAATCTTATATTTGTTGTTATAACCTGAATTTTTAAATTATAATTAAATAAAATAGTTGAAACAATTATACAATTATACAATTATATTATATAACAAATTAATATTAATAATATAAATTATAATTGAGTACATTATTCAACAATAAATAAATTGAAAACCAAACATATTATGTATTAATGTACCTATAATGAATTTAATAATATATCTACAATCGGATTTCATCATATTTAAAAACACTTATGGCATAATAGCTAGAAGGTAGAGATTAAAGACTAACTCTTTAACTAGGTAGGTACAAGGTTAATATTATAACAAATAACTTTTTTTCTCTAAGTATTATTGTATGGTTTAACTTTAACTAATTCTTTACAACTATATTAGTGAGAAAAAAAGTTATTTATGTACTTAAAGAATTAGCCCTTATTGATATCACTCATGGGGTAAGTTACTAATTTTAAATTATGATTTATAGTAGGTTTCAAAAATAATGAATAAAATAATTATTAAATATTTAAAATGTTGTGATAATTTGTTTTTTATATATACACCTACTGAAAATTTTTTCTTCTTACATAATTTAGTATCCAAAAATTATAATGACAGACGATTCCATGGCTGAAAAAAAGGCAATTCAAGAAATTTGGCCTCAAACCACTCAGATTCTCTGTATATTTCATTTTTTACAAGCCGAATGGCGATGGTTGATGTCTTCTAGTAGTAATATATTACCTGTTAACAGGCAACAGTTGATGCAACTTTTTAGAAAAGTATTTAATAATTTTTATGATTTATATTTATATTAAGGAATTCAATTTTTAGGCTGTATACGCTAAGAACCATGAAGATTTTCAAGATGTAGTTAATGAAATTAATCATTTGGAAGGAAATCAATCATTCAAAGATCGCTTTAATGAAAATTTAAAAAGAAGTCAGGAATGGTCAATGAGTTATAGAAATGAAAATCTTATAACTCGTAATAATCAAACCAATAATTATTCAGAGGCAACAATTAGAATTCTGAAAGAAATTATTTTAGAACGTACTAAAGCATATAATGTTGTTGCATTGGTTGAGTTTATTTCAATAATTTGGGATAAATATTTTATTAATCGTTTGTTAGATTTTGCTTACAATAGGAGGAATCAAAAAGACTATGAATTACAATTGACAAAAATGAAATCAGTTGACCCGAATTCTATATTACAGATTGATGAATTTTTATACAAAGTTCCAAGCTCTAAAGATAGCAAAAAGTTTTATGATGTAAATACCATTATTGGGTGGTGTAGTTGTTACAGTGGCAAACAAGGAGGGTTTTGTAAACACCAAGCTTTATTAAAACAATATTATGATATTGAATTTCCAAATAGCCCAGTAACTGATTCAAATGAAAGGCATAAACTTGCCTTATTAACTCTGGGAATCAGAGATTGCCCTCCAAAACCATTTTATGAGGTACTTTATTACATATTTTAAATTTATTTTAAATATTAATTTTTTTCAAACACTACTTAATAGGATCTGAATGAGTTGCCAACACCACAAACTTCCATTATGGAAAAAGAAAATTTGAAGACAACTAGAGAAAAAACAAACTTACAGTTATGTTATAAAGATTTTTCAAATAATTTACAAGATGGTGATATTGAAAATGATCCAAATATTAGACCTTCAATACCTCTGAATAATAATCAGTCATTAAATGACAAATTCACAGAGAAATGGGAAGATTTTACTAACTCAATTAATAGACTTGGTGAATTACTACAACAAGATGTATCTGAAACATCAATAAGACATTTATCAGTTTTTACAAAAAAAATTAAAAACATTGATACAACATCTCAAGCTGTAGATTTTATAATAAATAATTCTTCAAGGTAAGATTAATGTTTTTTTATGAAAAAATGAAATAGTATAATAGGTAATTGTTTGGTAAAATTATTAGTTCTAAACGAGGAAGAAATATCCGAGTACAACCAACATCTGTGGCTAGAAGAAGAGGAACATATAAAGGTAATCATCGGATTGGTGCTGGTAGACCACCTACAGAAAAGAGTACTGCAGGAAGAAATTCTCTTTTGAATAAAAATAAAAAGAAAGTGGTTAAACGTAAACATAACTTAGTACAAAGTATCACTAATAATCAAGCAAACGCTAAATGTCATTAGACAAACAAATTTAATAAATATTCAATATATATTTCAGTTTCATGTTCACCTACTTATAATTTTTTATTTGAAATATAAAATAAAATGCTAATAACAAGTTTTGTATTTTTAATAATTTGTTAATAATTTATTGAACTTTTAAAGTGAGTATATAATATATTATGTATTGTATTCCATTGTAATAAAAGGCCCCTTTTTTTGGGGATAATGAGACTATTGACATACATTGACTATGATGTGAAAAAATTAAATGTTAGTAATAATATTATAAAATAAAATTATTAATTATTAAAAACATTTACCATAATATATTATAATAGTATATTATATTGAAAATTACAATATAATTAATTACCAATGATTTTTAAGTTGTTCAAACTAATTGGTATAGATAAAAATTGTAAATACCTTTCTCTGTATATAATATTTTCACACATTATGTTCTCTGTTTATCTTTTTATATTATTCAATTATTATAATATAAATTTATTTTTTTATTTTTTTATAGTTCGTAAATAATACTTGTAAGCTAATAATTGTCATTAAAGCCGTATTTGTATAACATTCTTATCATTAATGGTTAATAAAATATGATAATAAAATAATAATAATAATAATAATAGCGGCAAATTCAAATTGGACCAATCAGAGCAACCCGGTTCTGAGCGTACCTACATTTGCAAAATACGCGTCCCGGGGCGGAGCGGGTTCTCTGAAACGAGACGGCTAAAATTGCCGCCATCGAGTAGGCATTACTATAATGTACAGGCATGAATTTGGTTGAAAAGGTTCGATTATTTTTCGTGAAGATCGCGTTTTTGCTGTCCGACGCGGTAGAATCGCCGGCTACGAGGCCCTTTGATGGACGTCAAAACATAAAATATATACTATTTAGTAGGTACCGTAAAAGGGGGTGAATAGGGTCAATTTTAAAGGTTTTTTGAAAATATCTCTTAAGAGTTTTTAACATAGGTTCATTATTTTTTTTTTTAATGAAAGGTAAGATGTCTCCCAATATAATTTATTATAAAAAAATACATTCGCATAACCAAATTTTTTTATATATTTTTTTTAAAAATGTGACCCTATTCATACCCACTATGGGGTGAATAGGGTCACATGATTATTTTGCTCTAAAAACCTATTCACACTGTCCCAGAGGTTAATAGGGTCAGAAATATAAATTTTTAAAAATGTTAAGTTATACCTATAAAATGTATTGATCAGTGAAAAATCGTTTTAAAGTAGTAAAATGAAAAAAAACACAATTGAAGTTTAAATTAATGAATACAATTCTTTCATTTTTGAATTAATAATACAATATTTAAGCAATAGGCAGGTAATAATATTTTTTTAACAATAGAAAATAAGCACCTTCATATAAAAAATAAAAATAAACAACACTGGCTTTTTAAAGAATTTTCTTAAACGCGTTATTTATTACGCATAATAATATTTTATTTTATTTATAATACTAATTTAACAATTTATTCAGTCCTTGAATTAACAACATGTGGTTATGATATTTTTTAACAATACCAAATAAATACCCTCATATAACAATAAAAATAAACAAAACTGACTTAAATAAGAATTTTTCTTAACATTATAATACTTTCGTTTTTAATCAACTTAACAACTTAATACAATTCTTAAACAATTAATAAGTAGGTAGATATGTAATATAACAGTCCAGTCTTTAAATTTACTTTAGATAGGTAATGCCATTTTTAAATAATACTAAATAAGCACATTCATATAGGTAACAATAAAACTTAACATAGGTAACTTTTTACTACCTAGGTATTATATACTATTTAAAATATCACTTAGTTTCACAGTAAATTGCATTCGACCCCTGCGCAGACTCTTTGGTGGAGGAACTATCATTACAATAGCATCCAGCTTAAATATGTAGAAGTCAATGATATCTGGAAATATATATATAGGTTCTTTGGTTTCATCGTTGTAGCTACTTGAGAAGTTACTGGATCTGGTAAATGACCCTTCATAAAGTTCACCTTTTTGTAATATTTGTATGATTTTAACAAAATATAATTTCTTAGTTTCACCATACTTAACCACGACCCATGTGCCTTCTTTGATATTATTTTTTATAATAATATTAGACATTTGGCCCACATTAATTAAATTTGAGCTTGAGCTTTGTTGATCTTCTTTGGCCTCATTAACTATCATTTCAATGTCCACTGGTGTATCAGCTTCATTAAAGTTGTCTTCTCCTGGGTCATCCTCACTTTCAGAAATATTAAAATCATTGCCTTTTATGCTTTTTCCTGGTTGAACTTTTAATCTTTTCTTCCTTTGTTTCTTAGTTGTGTCAGGTATATATTCGCGAGGCATTTCTAAAACAAAAAACAACAAAAATAACTTGTTGTTTAGACATATACACTATATAATTGTTTAAACACATATATTGTTATGTCCTACCTATAACAACCTACACATTTGAATCCAAACAAAAAAAAATCTAGCAAAAACAAAAATATATTACGTACGTAGGAAGAAATCTATAGGTAGGTACCAATTAATATATTATACACACTGACCCTTTTCACCCCAAAATCAAATTTTTTTTTGTTTTTTTTTTTTAGATTTTTAAAAATAATATAAATATCTATAATATTTGAACGAAAGAAATATTTTCGAGTTCAAAATATGTTTAAGTAACATAAAAAACTTATTTCAAGCACTGTACTTACTTTGATCTGCGATTTCCACATAAAGTTTGTTGAGCTGTGGAAATTCAACACACGATAAGGTTCAGATTGCACTATCTACTGATAATAGAAAAAATCATATCATATGATTGTGACATATCTATAATTTTGTAATGCGTCTCTAGTTTCCAAAGACACATTAACATTATTGATATCATTATTATTTTATTTGTTATCACATTAAATAAGAAAAATACAAAACACTGACCCGATTCACCTCCATGACCCTACTCACCCCCTTTTACGGTACTGCTGCAAATTCTATATAACCCGAATCAATTAACAAGCCTGGTAATAATTAAATTGCATAATGATAGGACTATATATATATGAGTATTTTGTATTATTTTAACATGGCCTGGATTATATTGGAACACTACGAATATTTATGCGTGTCGGACGGCCAATAATCACGATAATATCAACGATACACGAAATGCTTACAGTATGACCATTATTCATTGATACGGGTTGGTCGTCGGAGTGTTAACGGTGTGCGGGGGACAACTTTTGCGACGCGAAACGCGCCTGTGTGTCTAACGTCATCTTGTGACGAACGCCCATGCAACACACAACCCAAGCGCACAGAAAAACATAATATAAAAGCTTATACCTATAATATATTAGCTTTTATTGGCGTATTGTGTTCTGCGTTGGGCGCTTTTCAAAACCGGTGAGTACAATTTTGAAATACATAATAATAATTAATCTTATAACGTTTGTATAGCCCACGCGTACCTACTGGTTTATTCATGACATTGTACGTATGTGTACGATGCGTTTCCGTATACGCGATATTGTTTATTACTATATACACGCCATTTCCGCCTTTACGCGTTTCGTATTCGATATTAATACATTTGGATTTCCGCTTGCCGTGTTCATAATATCCGGACATAGACTTAAACGCCCACGTGCACAAAAATCTTTAAGCCACGCTTTTTGCAGTTACGACTTACGAGACCATAATATGTATAAATAGTAATATATCGTTGGTGACACGGTAATATCACGTATCTCGATTTTGGCTATTGTTCAGGAGAGACTGATAACTGATTTATTCAAACACCAACCATGATTACCAACATATTTTAGTATTATTATTTAGTATTATCCAACACACACTTTGTAATCATAGTATTTCACATTGATAAGTCGTTACAGCGTTTATATTTAAGATACGTGTTATTGCATTATATTCTTTTAGATACGTTTTGTTGATACGGCTTATTAAAATTGCAATATATACAGATAAGTGGTATTTTGTGAAAACCTTTTTATTTTAAAAATTGCGATTAAAAATACACAAAACTTATACAATATTTTTCTTTCTTAGATCAAATAACAGACTATTAATAACAAAATTAATATTAAAAATAACACCACTTGTGTTAATAATTAAAAATTGTGTTTACAAATACACAAAACTTATAAATTTTTCTTTCTTAGATAAAATAACTATTAAAACAAATTAATATTAAAATAACAGCCTCTTATGTATTAATTTAAATTTGTGATTACAAATACACAAAAATATCATACTTTGGTTTTCTTTCTTTGATGTAATGTAGTCTCATGTTTCAGCCCATCATAAAAAGTATGTGTATCACTTGGCAAATATGGCTTTAAACGTTGAAGATCATTCCATTTTGAGAGTGTCAACAATATTGAACTTGAGTATAGTTTTGGATACTCAATGTTTTGATCATTTTGAACTCTAAGTACTTTTTGTGGAATTTCCAAATATTCATTATCAAATGAAAGCTTGTAAAATATTTTTTCTATTGTTGGACAATATTTCAGTGATCGAATATCCTTGACTTCTGGATCTCCTTTTGAATTACCAGGCCTAATGGATTTATATCTTTGTTGATATGATTTATAATTTAAAAAATCATTATAATTTAGTTGAGTTGCTTGATATGGTTTAGCTGGTGGTTTTCGTGATTCTTTAGTCAACCTTACAAATTCTGATGGTAAATATACTTCTTTGTCTTTCAAATGCCGTTCTATTGTACTATGCACACTATCACACTCCATCTGTGTGTGGCCTTTGACAAGATATTTTTGTTCGATTTCGATTTTATGAATGATTGAATAATGTAATAATGCATTAGACAATATTACATTTCGGTTTTGATATCCACATCCATCCGAAAATAGAACAATTTTTTTTGTTGCTGGATTTGAAGTACACAAATTAGAAATATGTTTTATAAGAATTGAGCAAAATATTGATGCTTCTGTCTCTCCGTCCCCTTCATGCCACCAATAGTTCATAGATTCTCGATTGGCTAAATTGTATAACGTGAAGTTATTTATTTTAAGTTTCATGTTATAGTACAATGCACTAGCCTTGAAAATGGGACACAACTTAACAGCCATCATGTCCATAGTAAATACTGTTACACTTGCATCACTTTCTGCTATAGCTTTATCTACATTTTTTTCTTCTTGTGCTCTTTTTTTTTCATTTATGTGTTTTTCATATATGTGTGGGCTCACATGTTTTTTCTTGAATGAAATACACAAATCGCATTGGTCATTTCTTGGCCTAAATATTGAAAGCTTTTTTTTTTCATAAACCAAGTAAAAAAAGTCTTACTTAAAGGTTTCTGTATCTGATGTTTACAATAATTCACATAGAGTTCAAAAATTTAACTTTTACTTTCAAATGGACCTTCTAGGTATAATCTGTCTGTGGTCTTTCTGCAGTAATGAGAAGGCATTTTAGGTAATTTTTCAAACCAAGTTATTAGTGTTTGTTTTCTTTCTTCTAATGAACAATTATATTTTTTAATAGGATTGGGTTCTTCTTCACTTTGTCCAGTTAAAGAAGCTTGAGGTGTACAATTGTTGTTTTTAGAAGTAGGAAAACCATGTGAAGATTTCTTCAGCCAGTTATGGACCATAGACTCTTTTAGCCCTAATGTATTAAGATACATTTTTTTACATACTTGTTGTTGTTCTAATTGTTCGAATCTTAGGTGATATTTGTAGGAGATATTTCTCCTAGATATTTCTTCAGTAGTAGACATTTTAGTTTGTGTTGTTATAACCGTATTTATCACAAATGTCCTTTTTTCATCCCAATTACTTTCCCAAAATGTATTGAATATAGCAAGTCTCTGAACCTCATCAAACAAACCAACAAATCTTTTGCTTGACTTTTACAAACGATTGATTGACAAGTTTCTGACATTTTTCTTTCCCGTCTTTGTATACCGTATGTAACTTGCCTCATCTCATTTCTTTGGTAGCCTAAGTAGGTCTTACCTGACATTCTATTTCTTTTTGTCTGTTCTCTTTGCCACTCGTTTGTCTTTTCTGTTGAGACTTAAATCATACATTGGATCAACATTGTCAGATTGCATGTTATTATAACTAGTTTCAGTAATCAATTCTGCACAACTATTTTCATTTGATTTCACAAATTCACATGATGAACTAAAGCCAATGTCAACTATAAAAACATAAAAATATAAAATATTATATAATACTGAAATAATATTATTCTTATAAAAACTAGGTACTCATCAAAATCACTATTATTATTAATTATAATATATTATATGCCTACCTATTTCAGATGTGAATGTATCTACATTTTCTGTGTCATTACTGTTGTTAAATGAAATATTATACATTGGATCAACATTGTCAGATTGCATGTTATTATAACTAGTTACAGTAATCAATTCTGCACAACTATTTTCATCTGTTTTCACAAATTCACATGACGAACTAAAGCCAATGTCATTATAAAAACATAAAAATATAAAATATATAATACTGAAATAATATTATTCTTATAAAAACTACTCATCAAAATCACTATTATTATTAATTATAATATATTATATGCCTACCTATTTCAGATGTGAATGTATCTAAATTTTCTGTGTCATTACTGTTGTTAAATGAAATATTATACATTGGATCAACATTGTCAGATTGCATGTTATTATAACTAGTTTCAGTAATCAATTCTGCACTACTATTTTCATTTGATTTCACAAATTCACATGATGAACTAAAGCCAATATCAACTATAAAAACATAAAAATATAAAATATATAATACTGAAATAATATTATTCTGATAAACACTACTCATCAAAATCACTATTATTATTAATTTTAATATATTATATGCTTACCGATTTCAGATGTGAATATATCTACATTTTCAGTACCTTTACTATTGGTAATCACATTATACTTTGGTTCAACATTGTTAGATGACATATTAATTTCAGTATCCAATTCTTGATAATTATTAAACAATTTCACAAATTTACATGATGAAGACATATCATCGTCAACTAAAATAAAGCGATATTACAATATAAACATTGCCTGGCTAATAAAATAATGAATTACTAATATTTTTTTTTTTAAATTCTTACCTGTTTTAGATGCAAACGAATCCAATTGTCTTTTTTTACAGTAATTTATTTTGTTCAGAATACTTGCAAGATTCGCTATTTTTTTAGCTCGATTATGAGATGTCATTGTTTAATTTATATTATTTTTAATAGTATTATATTAAATAATATAATTAATTATAGTGTTTCAAGTTAAGATTATAAAAATTAAACAACAATATTATTAAAAAAAAACCTCATGGATACTTTCATAAAATTAGCAACAACAATTAAAAATATTAATTATAATGCCGAGTCAGGCTCAGGACGTTATAATAAATATATTAGTCCAAAACCAATAATATTATTTATGATAATATATTCCTATTAATAAACTATGAATTTTGAGATACGTTATATTAGTGTCTAATTTCAGATACGATATATTACTATAAAGACGATAACACATGAATTAACCTCAAAATTATTACTGTTTATATTATAATATGACCACAAAGAGGTTATACAACTTTTGATACCAAAATCTCATTTTCATCAAAAATCGAGATACGTGATATTACTGTGTCACCAACGATATATAGTATGTTAATTTTGTTTAGTTCATACTCGAACTCGATACTGTATGTACACGTAATTATATTTTATACCTACCGTGTAAGAATAATACAATTTACTGCATTTCTAAAAATAAACACACAACACCGGATTATTCACTGATAACATAGGTACTGATAAGACAATTCCATTACAGAGTTTTATTTATAATATTATTATTATAATTATATATAAAATGTTTGGCCGTTACCTTTTCAAAATGTTATTCTATATCTTTTTAGGCAAATATAACGATGGTCAAGCATTGTGCGATTTGTGGCAACGTGGATGGCGTCGATGGCGTTTCAGTGCATGGGTAAGTGCATTTACATAATATATACGATTACTTTTGAGATTAAAATACATAATAATTCATAATACAATAATTATTATATTAGTTTTCCAGCGAATGTCTTTCAGAAGCGTCAGTGAGTGATGTTCGCCGAGAACAATGGTGTCAATCCTCTACGGATATCGAATAACTCCAAGCTTTGTTCGAGGCATTTCGTTCCTGGTCGTGATTACGCAGGCGCGGTATTTCGCCGTCGACTCATTGCTGGAGCAGTGCCATCAGTAGTGAGTAACAACCAAAATACAACATTTGACCGCTGTACTGAACAAATAGTGACGGGCTGCATCTACTGCATACGATTCGCTCACTTGATCATTACATTACTATACGTTATAACTTGACAACTCATAAAGTGTGAATATACCCAGGTGGCAGGCATTTTACAATGGCTACAGTTTGGTACTATACCTACTAGAGTGCAAACCAAATCCAAAAGGTAACTACTTGCATTTAGTTATTGTTGTTGGTTAACATTCTGTATTAAATTATACTCTTTTTTGTTATTGCTTTTATTATTTAAAAAATTACAAACAATATTGCTGTTTCATTATTATGGGTAGGTATTTACAACCAATAAACAAAATACTTAAACGGTTACTTACACAGTTCTTAATATTACTACTACTACTTTTTTTTTTTTATCTGAATCGTCCAACCGGGTGGGGGACTTGCCTATATGCCTTTGCTTTCCCGCCGGTCGCCATCGTTTAATTAAATACATAACAATATTATTAAATACACAGCATCTACAAAATTACAATAAAAGTTTGCATATTACAGATAATAATAAGTCTTACAGTAGTTACACATGATTATGATACGAAATACTAATACTACTGCTTACTTAGTACCTAGGTCTACTCGCCTTTATTTTATCATTTCACATTCAAAATGACAACAAGTAGTGTCTTACCTACACTTTTCTAATATTACTACTAAACAACAGTGTTCAACACATTTTTGTTACTTTATTGTATACAACTAGCTTTGTTTGTACTACAGTGTGACATATTATTTACCTACTACTGATGTGTGTTATTTGATATATAGTGGTGATATTGAAGACTCTTTAAAAAATAAGTGTATGATTTTATAGTGTGACATAAAACCCTTACGATCAAACTTTTATCGTGTAATAAAAAACCTAACCAACACAAGATTAATTCATATAGTATGAACACATAACCATTGAAAGTTCAACTCACCGTTTTTTTAACTTTTATGTGGTATCTTAGAACATGTTTATGAGATTCAATACCTATATTAATTTCATATAAATGCACTTACTGCCATAATATGAGTATACTACACTTACTGTTATAGAGTTTTTTAATGTTGTATTGTTACGGTAATACCTAACCAACACAAGATTATATTAAGATTATGTATGACACACACACTCTTTTTTACTACTACTACTACTACCACTACTTACTACTGACCTAGGACATTTGTAAGTTGTGTACTAGATAGGCATTTTATCATTTAACATGTGGTACTCTTAGAAATGTTTATATTCTTTCAAAAGTTAATAAAATAGATTTATTTACGTTTATTCCGTGTTAATATTCACTGTGATCTTAGATATACATATTATATAAATTGTTTCTGTACATAACTTACGTTACTCTGCTATACCTACTCATACTTTACAATACTGTACTGGCTCGGTACAACATTCTTGAAAACTAAATGTCTATTTTATCATAAGAATTCCATTCAGCTTATTATATTATAATTGTATGTGTAGAAAGCAAATTGTAGAATAACTTGAACGACATTGAATTGTGTTGCCACTGTTTCAGATTTCAGTTGCATAACAAACGCTGGGTCAAGCTCATACATTGACTAAAATTTGATACCTAGATTAACTTACAACTATACTTATATATCAACTTTTACTATGGGCATATTGACCTAAACAGGATACTTCACGTTTCGTTACATAATTTATTACTTGACTCTTTACTAAACTCTCCTTTTTTTGGGAATTGTGTAGGTACTGGATAAGTGTTTTATCGTTGTGTTCATCACTTTCTTTACTTTATTTGTAACACAGTGTAACATATTATTTACTACTTATGTGTGTTATTTGATACATAGAGTGGTGATAGATATAGGTGTACTTGATTTTATCACATTGGATTTTATTAGTGTAACATAAACCTTACATTCAACTTATCATAATATAAATATTTCATATAAATGCACTTATTGCATATGAGTACATACACTTACTGTTGTGTATGAACACACAACCGTTAAAAGTTCAACTCATTGTATTTTAACTTTTATCATGGGTATTCACAACACAGCCAATGAACAAAATACTTAAACATTTTCTTACATCTTACTACCATTACTACTACTACTACTACTACTATCATTACTTACAACTGACCTAGGTCATTTGTAAGTTGTGTACTAGATATGTAGTACTCTTAGAAAGAAAACTTACCGTTATACATTGCAATACGTTTTTACAATGTTTCAAAGTTATTGTTGTTAGAAAGATTATAACTATGTATGAATGCGCAACCAATTATACATTCTTCTGTGAATTTCTTTGTTTTTTGATTGGCTCTTGATTTTAAAGTTAAAATTCAGTTTATCTGTTTACTACAATGACAATTTTAGATTATACTACAATGTAAAAGATTGTACCTATTAAGGTTAGGTTAAGCTTTGAGTATTGATTTGACGTTCAATGCACAAAAAAATATTTGATATTTAATATTGTACCTACTATAAACTCAAGTTATAACTATCAAGTTATTGTGGTTGGATTTAATAGTTTATTCAACCAAACATATTATGTGTCTTATCATAGTGTTCAATACATTCTTTACTTTATTTATAGTGGTGATAGATATAGGTGTACTTGATCTTATCTCATTGAAGACATAAACCTTACATTCAACTTATCCTATAAGAATTTCATATAAATGCACTTATTGCATATGAGTGTACACGGTATAACACATGAGCACATTACACCTAACCAATACAAGATTATATTAAATATGTATGAACACACAGCCATTAAAAATTCAACTCACCGTATTTTAACTTTTATTATGAGTGTTTACAAGCAATGAACAAAATACTTATACTATTTACTACTGACTTAAACTGTCTACTCTCCTTTAATTGTTATCATTTCATATGTGGTACTCTTAGACACGTTTATGATATTTAAATGCCTATATAATTTCATATAAATGCACTTAACCATGCTACATTACCCACAAACTATAGATTACCTATGTTTACATAACTGATATTGTATACTTAATATTGTGTTTACACAGTAAAATGAAAGTAATGATATACATTCTACTCTTGGTTTTTATTATACGTTGTTACTAATACGTTAGTACAGCATAGATACATATTATATACATTGTTTCTGGACCTACTTATACTTTTCTATACTATACTGGCATATTATAATTGTATAGAAATTTAATTGTAGAACGACATTCAATTGTGTTACTGCTGTTTCAGGTTTCGATTGCATATCAAACACTGGGTCAAGCTTATTTTAATATCTACATTAAATTATAACTATACTAATATATTAACTTTTACTAGGGGGGTATATTGACCTAAACAGAACACTTAACGTTTTCTTACACAGTTTTCAATATTACTACTACTACTACTTACTTAGTACCTAAGTCTACTCTCCTTTATTTGTAAGTACCAATGATATCATTTCACATCCAATGACAATAAGTAGTGTCTAACCTACGGTTGAAATTTGTTACATGCTTAATTATTCACTGTACTCTTAGATACATAATATTATATGCATTGTTTCTGTACACAACTCTTTGTGAATTGTATACTGGATAAGTATTTTATCATTTCACATATTGTCTTATTGTTAGCAATTTATACAACTAACTTTGTACTACAGTAACATATTTACTACTATATTCTTCTTTTTATTGTTGGAAGTTAAAATTCTGTATTAAATTACACTTTATTTTTATTCATTTTGTTAAAATTATAAACTGTATACCCACTCCTACGAAATAGGTAGTGTAAGTCACAGTTAACTCTCTGTTGGGTATTTACAACCAATGAACAAAATACTACTACTACTACTACTACTACTAGGTACTTGATTTTATCATATTGGAGACCATGTATGATTTTATTAGTGTAACATAAACCTTACATTCAACTTATCATAATATAAATATTTCATATAAATGCACTTATTGCATATTAGTGTACACGGTATAACAAATGAGCACATTACACCTAACCAATACAAAATTATATTAAATATGTATGAACACACAGCCATTAAAAATTCAACTCACCGTATTTTAACTTTTATTATGAGTATTTGTAACCAATGAACAAAATACTTATACTATTTACTACTGACTCAGGTCTACTCTCCTTTAATTGTAAGTTAGACATGTTTATGATATTTAAATGCCCATATAATTTCATAGAAATGCACTTAACCATGCTACATTACCAAATAAACCATAGATTACCTATGTTTACATAACTGATATTGTATACTTAACATTGTGTGTGTTTATACAGTCGAGTGAAAGTAATAATATACATTTTACTGGTTTTTTTTTTATTAGACGTTGTTACTAATACTTTAGTGCAGCAGTTCTCTTTGAGTATGGATTTTGACGTTCAATGCACAAACATTATATCATATAATATTTAATTATTTAGAATTATAAAAAACCTTAATATTGTACCTACTCTAAACTGTACCTAACTTTTAGGTACTTGGTGATGACGCGGACGGAGAGGAGGACGTGGAAGGAGTGGTGGTCCAGATGGACGTAGTGGAAGTAGTGGAGGTCCAGAGAGAGGACGTGGACGTGGTCGACCGTCAGGTGGAGGAGAATGGGGAAGTGGTTAGTGGCAGAAGTCCAGATGGATGGGATTGAGGACGTGGAGTACGTGGAAGTGGTAGAGGACGGGGAAGTCGAAGTGGCAGAGGAGGTGGCAATGGTCGACGTCGGGGTGGAGGAAGTGGAAGTGGTATATGAGGTGGAAATGGTCGAGGAAGTGGAAGTGGCCGACGACGGGGTGGAGGACCCGGTAGAAGATATCGAGTACGTGGTAGTGGTCGAACTACCCATAGGTCGTGCGCCAATGATTAACCGGCGTGCGGGCGTAACACACCCCCTTCCAGAGCGGCACTACGTGGGGGCGTTGGACAGAGTCTGCAGACATTGTTACGCCCGCCACTTCAGTGGGGAGCAAACAACCCGGGGTCACTTCTCCACGTGTTGTAACAACGGCCAAGTGGTCGCTGCAGGACAACACGCGTTGTTACCAGTACCATATTTAATACAGAGTTTGTTTATAGATGATTCCCAGGATGGTCGAAGATTCCGAGCGGAAGTACGGCGGTTCAACAACCTACTGGCATTCGCTGCGTTTGCCTCCAACGCACACGACAGGCGTTTGCCAGGGCGGGGACCGCCTGTGTTTATTGTACACGGTCAGACATATCGGACGACCAATCGTGAGGTGGCCGTTGCCCCGGAAAATGCGTACAACTGTCAGTTGTATTTCTTGGAGTCCGTAGAAGCCAACCACCGGCGCCTCGATATTGCACGACGGCAAATCGTGAACTGTGCGAAATCGTGATGGGTTTATTGGACGGTTTGCTGCGGGGCATCAATCCGTACGCAATGGCTTTTATGTAAGAAAACTTAAACTATTGTATTTATGAACACTAGAAATGTGAATTTCCCCTAGGAGTAAATACATTTTACACAAACCTTTCTTACAGTAGATAAAAAAAAAAAAAAACATTTACCAATATAGACTTGATAATGATTTAAAATAATGTATACATAGCAAATAGTTTAGAACTCCTCCTTATTAGTTATTTGAAATACCTAAGGTACTAATGATACAACATTAAATATGACATAGGGTTCGGTTGTTTATGACTTAACATATTTACGTAACTTTGAAGTAAAACTATCTTGGGGTACATTTAATAATACATTTTATACACATTGAATGTGATTCTCTACGCTTATTACACCTACACTGTAAGGTAACAGAATTTTGACCCTCTTATAATATTGTCCCCATGTCATTTAATATAATTTTATTTTTATTTTTTGATATCAATCCACCCGCGCGCAGCTGATACAGTGAATCGGCCGATATTATATAACCACCTGTCCCCCGATCCCCACCATCTGCAGTGTCCCGTCGTTGACGTTCGTCGCTGGCTGTCGGTCGCCGCCGCTGGGCGCGTCCGTCGTGTCCATCGGTGTGCGTCGGCAGAGCAGTCTGTACTGAAATTCCCTCAAATTATTGTAAATTCCCCTCAATCACCCACACTGCTCTACCCCACCTCACACCGTTTTCAACAACGACGACCGTTGCGGCCCATGGCTCGCTGCGATGAACCAACACCAAAATTTTCTTCTTCTACTGACCTCTGAATAAGCAAGACGTTTTTGCCTTTAATTCACGTCCGCAACACAATTGTCCTGCGCTCCGGCATCAACCACGTGCGTTCAACAGATTTTTGGTTTTCACAATATTTCCATCGACGTCCAATCAACATGATGGGCTAACCCATACCCGTCGGGCTGTGGTGGCCATACCAACCATGCTGCGGAATACATTTTTTCTTTCGTTCATCATGTGAGCGGCTGTCTTCGACGACCAGGTGGGCCATGCCGGCCGCGTGTGTGCCGGTGGCGTTCGCCAGCCCACCCCTCATCATCGAAGACCAACACTTCATCTCAACATCAACACTGCCGCTACTACTGTGTCGTAACTATGATATTTCCCCACATCATCCCCCGTTAGTTTCCCTCCGGATTATAATTTTTATTGTTTGTGTGACACCACTAAAATAACGTGCTTAGACGGCACAGGCCGGCCGCAGATCGCCTTGCTCTGGCGCTGACCGTGCCCGGTGATTTTATTAAAATGTAAAAGCGTCTATATGACGTTATTACGTTTCTCCACCTATTTCCCTCTTTAATTTGTATTTGCCCTGGGCCACCATATACCTCATGTATGTGATGTGCGCCACCTTATTATATCTTTATTTTTTCTTGTATTTGCCATGTGCCATGTTATAGTAGTTATACTTTTATTAACTTATATCTACCTTTGTGTACAATACACTCGTGTAATTACCCTGAAAATCTCTGTTATTATTTATTTATTAATTCAACTTAATTCCCCCCATAAATCTTGGGCTTTCATTAGCCCATGCGTGTATAAAACCTGTGAGTTCCACCGACTTGACCCTCGGGTCTCACGCGGTGCGGCTCACAGGTCACGATCGGAGTGTTCCCCTTCGGTCGTGGGTAGTTTTTGTGTCGTCAAAAAACACAAATCCTTACATATGGCGACCGTGACAGGACACGACCTAAAATTCCCCTTTTTACTAATAAATTTTTTTTTTCTTCTCTCTTTCTCTCATTCTCTCTCTTTCTCCCCGTTAAAAAAAAAAAAAAAAATTAATCTCTTTAAGGCAAATGGCAAAATTCTAAAATGTAAAGCTTAACAAACTATTCTGGCAAACACATGGCAAATTTCATCCAATTTAATCTCCTAACCTATCAGTCCCCTGTAATAATTAAATAATTCAAATCAGTTTTCTTATATTCCCTCTAATGCTTACTCCACAAACCCCCAAATTTTTTTTTAAAAACACATGTCTCCATTTCTGATTACTCTCTTGCAAGAGGACCACTTAATTTTCTTTTATTATATTTACCCTTGGTAGAAAAAAAAATACACTGTAAAACTTATTATATTATGCAGAATGATGCACCACCTACCAAGGTAAAAAACTATATTATTATTCCTTTTTTGTTCCCCCCCTTGTATACATTTGTTAACCCATAATATATTTCAGAAATTGTTCCTGCCGGTGTATGCATCGTGGAGGCGGTGGAGGTATTTTTCGGTGGCGACTCGGCGGATGGCTGCGGCGTCGGAGACCCGGACACTGCAAACGACCCGTCTTTTCCCTTTTTGGTATGCATTATTATATTTTCCCCTTGTTCCCCCCCCCCCTTGTTAGATTTCCCTAGACCCGTATCTCCACCCTAGTATAACATTGGTAGTTTCATTTTTATCTTGCTGCGATAATATATTTTTTTTTCCAGACCACATGGTCTAAATATTATGTTAAAATGTAGATCTGCGGATCCCCTTATTATATTATATTACATTATGAAATATTTTGTTATTAAAACTGTAAGTTCGCTATGAACATTTAATTATATTTTCCCCTTGGTAGAGAGCACATTTTTATTATTTAATGCTGAACGCAAAAAAACCTTAGAATTAAATCTTATTTTAAAAATCCACTGTAAGAACAATTTATAATTATCAATACCCAAAAGAAAAAAAAAAAAAAACGAAATTCTTTTTCATTAGTACCATTTAAATATTTAACATTTCCGTCTCTTGCAAGAACAATAAATTTATAAATATCATTTTCCCAGTAATCAATTCCCAATGTCAAATTAATTAAAAAAAAAAAAAAAAAAAAACTATATACATAAAATACTTTGTATTCCCAACTCCCTGTGGGAGGTATCATTTCTCCCTTTACCTTTATTCGTTACGACTGGTAGTTTGAGCTATAGAAAGAAAATAATTTCCCGGCATGTCTTGGTCCACCTACGGCCCATTATTATATGATTATATATATATTAAACAATATTAACATTTTTCTGATACTTTGATCAACACATATGATTCTATTCTGATTATGCAATAATTTTTGTCTGTGGACACTTCATTTCCTAGTTTATTAGATTACCTGTAAAAAAAAAAAAACAAAATTTTTTTTTTTGGACGCTACTCCCTATTAAAAGTCAACTTAGTGACTTACCCTAGACTAGTGATAACTTCTCATATCCTTCATTGTAAATTACATTATTTTTATATATACTGTAGGTTTTCCTTCTAAACTTTAATTTTGTTATTCTGAATATCAAATTTGACCTACTGTATGGTACCACTATAGTACTTGGACCAGTTTGTTTTTTATTTATTGTTCAGAATATCATACAATGTTATTAAAATTATTTTGTTTTGACCTTTTCTAATATCCATCTCTTGGTAATTTTTTTTTAAAAATAATTTGTACTTATTATATATTTTTTTCTGTATTTAATCATCTCTGTCCTCAGAGTTAAACGAATTGCCATAATCATTTTTGTCGATTACCTATTTTTTCTTTTTTTTCTCTTTTGACTCCCTTGGAGATCAATATTTTGTTTTGGTTATAATATACTATTAATTTTTATTTTTGTCTTTAGACATATATTTCCATTTCAATATAAACATTGTAGTTGCCCTGCCTACTGTGCTAACCAAGGTTGGTAACTAGTTCTCTTGTGTTTATTTTTTTTATGTGCATGCTGGCTAATGCATAGTGCAGGTAAACGCATCACACGACCACCCCTGAGGTACAACCCTTCTCTTCAATACCCCTCTCCCATACTACCTGCAACTGATTTTGATTTGACAATGGCTGGACTTGAGGATGAACAGCAATCCCCCCCAATAGACTCTCCCCCCTCTCTAGAGTCCCTAGCTCAACTTGTCTGTAACATGAACGATGCTTTTAACGCCCAAATGGAAACTATTTCCCGTAAATTCAGTGAATTAGATACCCGCATGGACGAACTCTGCGCCCGCATAGATGATAATGACTCGGACGTTCGTGTTAAATTCAATCAGTTTCAATCCTCTTTCAATAAAGACCTCATTACCATGCAGAACGATATCTTTATAGAGCAACAACGGTCCCAGGAGTCCCATAAAAGCATTACCACTACCCAACGATCATTCAATGACACCATCAAAGCACTAAGCGACCGCGTAAGCCTCACAGAGGGGCAAAGTGCCCGACTAGCCGCTCTAGAAAATAAATTTCAATACTCCATTACCAATTCACTACCCCCCACAGTTTCTACTAATTCACAACCCGTACATCATAATTCATTTAATAATTGTTTAACTTCTACTACCTTTGCTAACCCGTGTCAAACTCAAGCTACTGCCCCACTCAATATTTCTAGTTTTTCTGTCCCCAAGTATAATAGCTCACTCCCCAGTCGCATCACCTCTGTTCAAGAAAACGTAACCTTATCCAATACTTCTGGCATAGTACTCGATTATACAAAGCTCACCCAATATGATGGTAAATTAACACCGGTACACCCAGAGGAGTTCCTTGAACAGGCCGAACAATATTTTTTAACCCACACTCCACTACCTGACCAAGTAAAGATTAATTATATTAAAGAACGTTTTATTGGTGATGCTCGCTTATGGTATAACACCTTATTACCCTCTCCCTCAATATATCAGGATTTCTTATCACTATTCAGGGGCCATTTTTGGTCTAATAATCAGCAACGGGCAATTCGCAATGAACTATACAGACCCTATTTTCACCGAGACAATTCTTCCCTTCAAAAACATGCCATGGACTGGATCAACCGTGCCCGCTTCCTAAGACCCCCAATAGACCAACCAGAGATGGTCGACCAACTTATTTCTCATTTCTCTTTCAATATATCCGTAGCTCTCCGCGGTCTCAGAATCACTACCACCAATGAACTAATACAGCAACTCTCTCATCTTCAACAATCTCACTCCTCTTCAACTCAAACCAATAATCAATCAAACCCTCCCTCTCAAAATCAAAATCAACATTCATATAACCATTCTTCAGGCCACAATCATCAAAACAGAAACCACTCTCAAAATCAAAATCAGAACTCAAATTTTAACGGTAATCAAAACCGATATATCCCCCGTAATAGTAATTATCCCCGCCCTCAGTACAATCAAACTAATCCGACACAGTCCGCCCCTGAACCCAGTACCTCTCCCCTGGGAAACTAGTTCCGACCAGTCCTGTGAGGATGTGTACTGTGTCTCGCCCGCAGTCCTCAAATTTCAACACTCACACACCCGTTAAACCGAGACCATGAATCAACTCCTCCCCCCAACTATCGTCCAGAAATCACTGTCAAAATTTTTAATAATAAACAAACCGCTCTGCTTGACTCAGGTGCTTCAGTATCAGCTATCTCGGAACATTTTTTCCAAAGCTTAACCACTGACCCCTCTCAAGATCAAATTCCTATTTTTCCTCTTTCAGGCATATTACTCACTACAGCTCTTAGTAATAAAACCGTCAAAAGTAAGTCTCAAATTTATTTAACATTTACAATTAATCAATATGAAACCCATGGTATCTTTCTAGTCGTTCCCTTGCTCTCTACCCCTCTTATTCTGGGGACAGACTGGCTGTTGGAAAATGAGGTGACCATAGACTATAAGGAAAAAATAATTTCCCTCTCTACTACTAATGATGAAATACCTTTTAAACTAATTGCGGACCACGACCCCAGTAGCCTTGTAAACTCACTCAATAGTCTAAATTTAAATGATCACCACCTTAATATGTATGAACCCCTTTCCAGTTTAAAACAGCCACCTCTCCCGTTTGAAAATGAAAAAAATATTGCCCTTAATGATATCCCACTTAATGAATCTCAACGAAATTTAATGTTTTCCCTTCTTCAACAAAATCAACAAATTTTTCAAGATAAACCTGGCCTTCACAGATTTTTCTCTTATAAATTCAACATTAGACCACATGAACCTTACAAAATTAGACCATACCCTGTATATACCCTTATTATATCTTTATTTTTTCTTGTATTTGCCATGTGCCATGTTATAGTAGTTATACTTTTATTAACTTATATCTACCTTTGTGTACAATACACTCGTGTAATTACCCTGAAAATCTCTGTTATTATTTATTTATTAATTCAACTTAATTCCCCCCATAAATCTTGGGCTTTCATTAAAACTGTGTAAAACCGGCGTGTATAAAACCTGTGAATTCCACCGACTTGACCCTCGGGTCTCACGCGGTGCGGCTCACAGGTCACGATCGGAGTGTTCCCCTTCGGTCGTGGGTAGTTTTTGTGTCGTCAAAAAACACAAATCCTTACAACACACAGGCACACAAATATTTCTTCCGTGAGCGGCCAAAAGGGGTTAAGTCAAAAATACACATTTTGAATAGGGTTATCAAAATATTTGAAAATTCGTTGTTAATAGAGATTTTAACATAATTAAGATTTATTTATTTTTTTCATTTATATTGATCATCCACAACCATGGTTATAAAGAATTCTTTTAAAAAGTATTTGGGTAAACAAATAAAGTATATCTATCATTGAAATTTTATTTTATTCTTAAAATTCTTTTTCTATAACATATTATACTTATTTATTTATTTACTAATAATATTATACTAATTGTAAGTATAATTGAATAAGGTATATTCTAATATAAACACATTTTTTCCAATTAATAATTATTATTTATTTAATAGTAAAACACTACAAGGATAATAAGGAAAAGGTATATTTAAAGATCTATCTTTATTGGATATACAATATAGCAATACCATATTTAAATACTTTACAATAGGTTTTGTCGTATATTGTAGACAGTCGTCAAAATATTATTTCATATATGTAATAGAGGTGGGAACATTTTAAATTGTAAACTATTGACACAGGTCAGTGAAGCATATGTGCTGAGACAGCAATAAGATTACTATATAACACCGCCGCACGCGCAGGCACCAGAGGAGTCCGGTTGTCGCTGAGTGAATCGGCGAGGACGTAGATACTGTGGTCGTACGTGTGAAACGTCGATCGTAGTACGGGCTAGGCGATCTGAATTCGCCAAGTGTATTTTATTTGTGTTTGTTTTTTAAATATAATAAAAGTGTTTCCGACCTGAAAACCCGAGTTACAATTATTTAAGTCATTCTTAAGTTCTTACCTTTAATATTGGAACAGTGCTCAGACCCACACACCTATAGTCAATGAGGTTTATTACAAACTGAACAGTGCTCTGGTTGTGGCGTCCTAATAGTCATTCCAATTTAGGAAACGAACGAAGAACTGACAAAACGCTACCATCGTACCTCAAAAGTTAACAGTGCTAATCTGAATTTATTCTAGAGACAGTCATTAGCCTAGAGCGTACGAGGGTTAGGTATAAAGTTGGTTTACCGCGTATTATCCAATACGGGTGATACCACAGAGTGGCGCCCAACGGGGTTACTTATCCACGGTCGGAGACATTTTTTTGATTTTTTTGTGCCCTGGTACCTCAACCTTGGCAAGTTTTAATTTTTTTGAAAGTGTTTACGTACGAGAAGTACAACAGTTTTTACGTGTAGTCTGGGAAAGATTCCCTTGACACACCATTTTTTTTTTTTTTTTTTTTGTACAAGTGAAGTACAACATTTGTGCACGTTTCGGGTAGTAAATCCGGAGCAAGTTTAGTTTTTTTTTACCTGTTAAAGTGTTAAAGTAAAATAATACTTTTTGTGTGTTTTGGGTGCAGTAGAAACCCAGAACGCAATTTTTGTGCGTGTGTATACCGAGTGAGTAACACATACGCGTTCGATTTTTGTCTGACCGACAAGACAGCAGTTTTGTGTCGCGTGGTACAATTTTTTGCAACCGTGCGTCTACAAGTATACGCCGAGGTACAACTAGTGAATTAAGAGCTAGACTTAGTAGATACTTAAAAGGTACCATAACATTAGACGACATAGATAACACATTAAGCAAAGAAGAATGCGATTTAATTTTAATCAAAGCAAAAACTAATAAAATCGATTTTAAAAAATTAGAAAAAGAAGCAGGAATATTCGATTCGAGCGATTCGATCACTGACACAAATACAAATAATAAATTAACTTCAGACAGCTTTTCAGAAATATCAAAAGATAATTTAAAATTATACGATAATCTTAATGCCAGTACAAGCTCATTTGTGAATAAGACCGAAAATATTCTAGAAAATTCAGATTTAAATACCACCTTCTTTAGCAACTCAAAATTCGTAATAGACAATACACCTGAAAAATTAAATATATTGGAAAATAAAAATCCAAAACACAAAATGGAAAAAATGATAGTCAAACCAGAAAGTTTTTCCGGACAAGGGGACATCAAAACTTTCATCAGACGATATGAAAAAGCAGTACAGATCAACAATTGGGACGACAACGAAAAAATTAAGTTTTTATCAATATTTTTTAAAGAAACTGCAAACATATTTCTACAAAATTTGGAAAACAAAGGAGGTAACTTGTCATGGGAAAATCTTAAAAGCGAGTTCATAAACGAATTTCAACCCATAGGATACTCGATAATATTAAAAAACAAATTAGAAAACAGAAAACAGAACGACTTAGAGTCAATTTCTAGTTTTGTTACGGAAATAGAATACCTGTGTAGCCAAGTACAAAAAGATATGAAAGAGGAAGAAATTTGCGTGTACATACTAAAAGGTATTAGGGACGCCATATTACATGCAATCTCACTGCATGATAATAGTACTTTAAAAAAGTTGAAAGAAAATTTGAAAAAATATGAACTTATGCAATTTAGAATTAATTCAAGAAATTCAGGTCTCAGCGAATACACAGAAATCTTAAATAAGCAAGTAATGCAACTAAATAATGAAACTAAAGACAGCAATCAAGAAATAAAAAGATTAAATACAAAATTAGAAGGAATAGACAGTTATCATAAAAACAAAATCGACCAACTGTGTACCAAAATCGAACAACTATATACAGAAATGCATAATTTTAAAAAATACGACAAGACAGTCAATTTTGAAAATAGATCACGCAAGCGAGACAAAAGTCCATATCCAGAAAGAACAGATCACGAAGGCAGGAACAATTATAGAGAAAAAAGTCCTTATCCCGATAGGTACAACAACTATAAGTTCAGAGAAACTAGTAGAGATAGATACAATAACAAAAAATATAGAAATAACAGTAGAGAAATGAGCAATAATAGAGATAGGTCTGACTCAAGAAATAGGGAAAACTCCTACGACAGATCCAGAGATAAAAATAGTTATAACAACAGAAATAGTGAAAAAGACACAAATTGGAAACAGTATAGTAGGGAAAACAGCAGAGAAAGATATTCAAGATCCACGACGCCGGAGAGATTTAACGGAAGAGAAAAAATAACATGCTACAAATGCAATGGTAAAGGACACTATGCTAACGATTGCAATTTTTCAAAAAACGAATAGCACCCGAGCTAAGAGCAAACCGTATAATGTTATATAAGAATGGCAAAGGTATAGGAATATTAATTTATGTCAATGAAAATAACAATCTATAAATGTGTGTTTTTTTTTTTTTTTTTTTTTTTTTTTTTGCTGGAATGCAAAAATAATAAAATAACTAAACAACACATTAAATGTAAAGTATGCAAAAGTAAAAAAAAAAAAAGGTATTGGTAAAAGTATGGACACACTGCTAAAAATGACACATGCATAAAATATAGTAATAATTTTCAATTTAACACCTATAATAAAAATACTAATTAGTATGCAGGTAAACACTGTGTACTAATGTAGACCACCTATAGAACTGCCTGTAGAAGTACATAATATAATAATACCTAAACAACGCATTATATATATATATATATATAAATTGATTGAAGGTATAAAACTTAAAGGTAATGGTGAATGTATACTACTACCCTAAAAAGTAGTAAATAATTCCTACACACTGAACACACTGAATATATTTATTTAATTTATGTGTAGTACTATATGTAATAGAATGTTTATTATGTCTGTTATACACAACTTGAATGAAAACCCATGAAATGTAATAATAATAACGATCAACACCTAAAATAATTATGTTGCTTGGTGCAAGAAGGGTCGATGTCACATTTTGGCAAAATTGAGATTATTAATTGACCAATGTCATTAAAATTTACTTATGTCACTCGGGTCAAAATTAGATAAAGTTTACAAATGTAGAAGTTACTAATATTATGCTCAATGGAATATTATTATTGAAATGTAGAAATATTTGAATAAAAATGTTTATTAAAAATTTTAGTTTTTGGCCAATGTCGAAACCAAAGCAATTTTATTTTTTCTGGGTGGCCAATGTCAAACTGAAACGTACATATTTATTCTTGAAAACAAAATGAGAGTCATACAATGAAATGAAAACAAATATAATGTTCAGAGTTCCAAAATAAGATTAAAGATTGAATACCTGAAGATTGTCAAAATATGACATTGACCCTTTTTTTTGCACCAAGCAACATCGTAATGAAATACACACTGAACACACTAAATAAACGTATTATTATTATAATCATTATACCATACACGTGTAGACATTATTTTATCTTATATATTATTATATATTTATGATTTATTTACACGTTCAATTGAGAAATTATGGTTATATCGCTAAGTGTAGTGTAATGTTAAGACTCACTTTTTAGTTTCATCTTCTTCCTCCACCTCCAATGTCACACGGTCGTGTCCCTTGTATATGTACTTGTAGATATACATGACGCTCTTTATGGACGTGCATACCTCGACGTTGATGTGCGCGTCGTATTTGGCCAGAAGGTAAGGGTTGTATGGCACTACACACCCGTTACCGACTGCATGACCTCTCACAGGTACCACTCGGCCGTCGTCCGGTCGGCGGTACTTTGAATAACCGCCTTCCCCGACGTACACAGTCTCGTCTGCGTACACTTTCGGGAAATATTTCGAACAACTGCCGTTCAACATGCACGGACACTGCGGGTTGACTCTTCCGCACGGTCCGTGTATCATGTGGGACTTCACGCAGTCGTGTAAGCGCCTGTCGGTTTCCGGGTCCGGCAAGAAGGCGCAAACCACGTCGTTGACGTCCACCGTGGTGCGAAACTTACAATCCTCCGCCAGGATCAGGAGTATGTGCGCATGGGGCAGTCCGCGTTTCTGAAACTCTATTGTATAAACGTAAATCTAGCGAAACCACAATCTAGCGAAACCACAATCTAGCGAAACCACAGCCGCCTACTGTGAGTTTCGCGACCGTGGACGCACGGTATAGATCGCGTCCTCGGGTTGCGGATAGAGGGAAGCCCGGTTCCCTCGGTAGCTTCCGAGTCGGGTAGCCGGCGAATAACTAATAACCGGCCGCGGACAGCTTCGATTAAATGACCCGTAGTTCCGGACAGTATGTCCTCTGGGCCGGTTCACGGTCGCCGGCTGGGCCACCGACCCAGGCGGTGGTGCTCTTAATATGAGTTGAGAGCACGGGCGCCGGAGTTCGCTCCGTCCAGCAGCCGGGCGTCTCAGCGTAAGCCGGGTTTGGGCATGTCTCCGGGACACTGCGGTGAGTGTTACGGGCTCGCGGCTGGTCTGCTTAGAGTCCCTAATTCGGTAGGCGAGGGTGGTCGTCGCAAATAGTCCCACCTTTGACTGAAAGGTAGGGCTGTCGTCAGCTTGGGCTGGGCGCCTCGGCTCGGCAGGCATCCGGGTCGGGACGTTTGGCCAGACTGACCCAAGAATGGGTCCTTGCTGAAAGATGGTTCGAAAGGGTGGTGGCCGAGATTAATTTCGCACCTCGCGGACGCCCGTCCGCTGTTAAGGCAAACCAATGCCCGTTTTGCCGACAGAACTGGTAGATCCCGAGGGGGCGAAAGTCTGACTGAAGACGCTTCAGTACCACGGGAGTGAGTGGGGCCCCGTCGGTAACGACGCCGCTCACCGCGGGCGTCCAGTGATGGTTCACGCCCCTGGACGTCCGTTGCCGGTAGGAATCGTGGTGGTTGTATTCTTACGAATACTTTGTGGTTAAGTCAATAGATGCTTATTCTAAGTTCTCGCTGACAGGCGAAAACCTCTGATGAACGGCCGCCACGTCCCGGGGGCGCGAGTCACCGGTACGTTGTCGGTTCCTCTCGGGCGTCTAGCCGCTATACCGGTGTAGTATCATCGGAGGTTGAGTGTAACCAGAAACACTCGGTGTGGGGATAGCGCACAGCCAGACCAGGCGAATTCAGGCGGCACTCGGCCTGTCTTCTTGGTACGGGACCTCGGTCCCGGTGCTCGTGGTCCGTAGACGACGCGCGGTCGGCGGACTGGGCCACCGTACGTCGACCGTGAACCTCCGCGGCTCTCGACTAGCGCACAGCGCTAATGTGAGGTCCGCGGTTGTAGCCGCAAGGCGTCAAAACCCGGGAGCCTTCGTGTATAAACGTAAGCGTCGACATCACCAAACACACGATTAACAGTTAGGTCACAAAGTAGGTCCTGTAGTTTCAAGTTGAACACCCTGGCCGTGAGTTCGGGCCTGTCATTTGCATAGCTGTGACGCGCCAGGTTTTCCGTGATCTCCGGCCACCTGGGATTGCACGTAAACGTTATGAACACGTCTTGATAACACATCTTGTTGTATCGATCGCTGCCCACGAACGTCGATGGCAAAATGACCTTACGGCCGACCGCCATAGGTTCGATGTTGAGGTGTTGGTTTACATGGTCCACGAGCCCTTGATACGGTAAGGAGATCCCTCTGATTCTCACGTATGTAGTTCAGATTGTTGGTTTCCATCTGAACGTAGTGGTCGCACAGGTACTGGTGAAACAAGGACCGGCCCTGATGTATCGAACTGAACCGTTGCTGCCTCGTGTCGTTATTTCCCTCGTATCGAATGGTCACGCGGTAGCACGCAAACTCTCTTATAGAGTTTCGACTGCGGACATTATTTCGTCGAGGGCCCTCTTGCAACATCTCGTTATGCCAACCGTCCTCGCCGTACGGGAAGAACAGCGGATACAACATGGGATCTGAGTGAGACGAACCTTGAGAAATATAATGAATTTTAAATTAATTGCTAAGCCAAAGGTCTGTAGTAGCTGTAAGTTGGTTAATGGAGATACGTTTGTGTTGTGTGCACACAATTTGTAGAACCGCCAAAGAAGTGTATGAAATAATGTATAGAAAATATTAACTCTAAGATCGGCTATAATATTGTAAGTGCTATTAGTTATTAAGTATATTATGTAATGTAAAATCAAAACTATGAATCTATACTAAACACTGTGATTCTTTAACTCTATTTAAGAGTTATTTATATCTATTTGTTATTTATTATTATAGCAAGTACCTACATAATGTAGAACCACAAAAGTTAGGTGAATATATTTAGGAGGAAAATCGATGAGACAATAATAATATGTGATAGGTAGGTATTATGTTGATCCACGTTGTTTTAAATTTATAATAATGTAATGGCTTGTTTCACAACAACACAATGCATTTACACTTTTAATTTAATAAGTATTATCATGTATGTCGGTTTTGACCTAATTAATGAGTGAATAACTAATTAAAATTCAAAAGAATGTCCAGAATGTATGCGTGATGGGATATTTACCAGTTATTTATTTATTGTTATGATTGGGTCGTGTACTTGTGTGTATAGCAGTAATTTATAAAATAATCTAAAACATGAACTATAAGGTGGGCTTCTAAGTGATGTTAGTTATTAAGTATACACAAATTATGAAATAAGAGAACAGTGAATTAAGCGTTGAAGTAATGTAACTATAAAATACTATCACTACAAAAATTGATGAGAGTTATGTACTAAATGAATAATTATGTCATGACTTTTGTTTTATCACACAACAAACTCAAACTGTTAATGTAATAAGTATTACTGCAAAAGTGAAAGGGATGAAGTCGGTGTTGACATAACGTATTAGTTATTAAGTAATTCAATTTCAAAAGAATGTCCAAAATGTAGTAAAGATGGGGTGTAATTTAACTCTTTGTTGGTAGCAGTTTGACATCTGTTATAATACTATAATTATGTGTGTGTCTGTGAGGTGTACTAACCCGCAGGTATCCTTTGCGTCCTGTATTGCATGTCGATTTTATTGTTGTCGAAGATGACTAGATCGATGTGTCTGGGAGGATTACCACCTTCACCTACGAAAACGGCCGCAACTTAATTTGCGGTAGGCAGGTTGTTTCGGCCCTTATCCCGGGCTGCATCTTCAACGAAATTCATTCTGACTGGTCTCGGTGGAGCGGCTGCGGGATCGGCCAGGGCTCTTTCTGCAGCCACACCTGACGCATGTTCCTGAAACAAATATATTTATGTTAAACACACTCCACATGATGTGTACAAATAATTGTGAATTTTAATTGCAAAGAGCTGAGAATAAATCATATTACCTAAAATGTATTAATCAATAGTAATTGGTGTATTAGTGTATCAGTGATATTGTTAGAAATAATTATATATTATGTGTAATAAAAACATCCGATCATTCAATCCATTTATCGGTAGCGGTGAGAGTATAATCTATACTAAATATTATATATTATAAATCGTCCATGCTCGGTCAAAAGGGCTAAAGTCAAAAATACACATTTTGAGATTTTTATGTTTTTTATTTCTAATAAATTATGAATTATTTTTTGGTAAAATTAGATTAAGTCAATCTTTTTTCCTCTTTAAGTTATAACACTTATCATTTATCATATACAATTTGGCGTTTAATTTTATTGTAAAATATGTTATACTATTACTTTAATTTTTATCAGTTTGATTTATCAATTACAATGTTTATTATATAATTTTAATACCCCTATCTGTCAGCCCTACACTCAAATAAAATAGGTACATCAAACTGTGGTATCACCCGTATTGGATAATACGCGGTAAACCAACTTTATACCTTACCCTCGTACGCTCTAGGCTAATGACTGTCTCTAGAATAAATTCAGATTAGCACTGTTAACTTTTGAGGTACGATGGTAGCGTTTTGTCAGTTCTTCGTTCGTTTCCTAAATTGGAATGACTATTAGGACGCCACAACCAGAGCACTGTTCAGTTTGTAATAAACCTCATTGACTATAGGTGTGTGGGTCTGAGCACTGTTCCAATATTAAAGGTAAGAACTTAAGAATGACTTAAATAATTGTAACTCGGGTTTTCAGGTCGGAAACACTTTTATTATATTTAAAAAACAAACACAAATAAAATACACTTGGCGAATTCAGATCGCCTAGCCCGTACTACGATCGACGTTTCACACGTACGACCACAGTATCTACGTCCTCGCCGATTCACTCAGCGACAACCGGACTCCTCTGGTGCCTGCGCGTGCGGCGGTGTTATATAGTAATCTTATTGCTGTCTCAGCACATATGCTTCACTGACCTATGTCAATAGTTTACAATTTAAAATGTTCCCACCTCTATTACATATATGAAATAATATTTTGACGACTGTCTACAATATACGACAGTCCCCATTGTTTTTTGAAAAAAATGCCCTCATTTTTAATGATGTTTCTACATACAAATGTCTTATTACTACATTAAATACTAATCTACTTTTACACTATATTTCTGTCTCGGCTTATTCGCGTCGTTGACTATAGAATTATGCTTAAATGTTAATTTTAATTTACTAATTTTTTTTTTTTTATATGCGTTGTTTTTTTTTTTTTTTTTTTAAACAAGCAATGATATACTAACACAGTATACAATAAATCTTACGGACCGCCTAGGCAGCGAAAAATATTTAATGCTAGAAACCCAGATAGTAGACCATTCTAACGGAGTAATCTTATACAATTATTCCAACGTTTATAGTAATATTCCAAAAGGAATGACAATAGCCACAATTCACGAATTAAACATACAAAATAATTAACAGTAATTACAATAATTTAAATTTAAAACAGATAAATCGATATTTCAACCGCCGTAATTATTTTATACTGTATAAAATTAACTCGGAATATAAATACAAAAAAAAATCTCTACCTGTGGCAATATTATGTGAGGATCTAGAAACAATTAGATACATATAATTCATAAATACATATTAATGATTAATAATTTTTTTATAATATAAATATAAATTGAGTATATATATATATATATATATTGAAAGCATACTGCTCGTATACTCCAAACGATTTGAATGCGTTAGAGAATGCGGCTTGGGACTCGGCAATGGATACTGAAGATAATAACAATTTTATGAGCAACAATGTATTTGCCGGGTGTATCCCTCTAAAACATTTATTCGGATTTTGTGAAGACTATAAAAAAATATTACTGAATTGCAATCAGCAACTGATTTTAAATCGTGCATCTACCGACCTGGATGCGATACACGTTGTTGGCGAGGGTGCAACCAAAGCCGTTGATAAAAATAAAAAAAATTACAATTGGACTGACTAAGGTGACCTGGAAGATGCCTATTATCAAAGTCAGTGATAAAGAAAAATTAAAGTTATTGAAAGTATTAGATTCTCGTAAAACGTTATCGTGTGCGTTCAGAACCTGGGATCTCTGTGAGTATCCTGTGCTCCCTAGAAATACTTCTCATTCGTGGACAGTAAAGTCTAGCAGCTTGCTCGAAAAGCCGAGATTTGTGCTGTTTGGATTACAAACAGATCGAAAAAAAAATATCGAAAACGACACTGGTCGATTCGATCACTGTCAACTAAAAAATCTTAAGGTTCACTTAAACTCTGAAGTGTTCCCGTATGAAGACTTTCGCGCTGATTTTAAAAATAATACCACCAGCATACTCTATAAAGCTTATACAGACTTTCAAAAATCGTATTACGAAAGAGATTATTGTGAACCATTATTATCAAAACATATTTTTCAAAATTATGTTAAAATCATCGTTGTTGATTTGTCACACCAGGACGACAACGTTAAATCATCGACCGTGGACCTACGAATTGAATTTGAAACGGATACAATTATTCCAGAAAAAACTGCAGCTTATTGTTTAATACTACATGACCAGATTATAACTTATAATCCCTTTAGCGGAGATGTTAGAAAGTTGTAAACCTTATATATATAAATATTTTTATACCTTGTAAATATTTTATACCTTGTAAATATTTTATACCTTGTAATTAGTACCTTATTTTCTAATAAATGAGAAAACTTGGTTTTAAATATCACGCTTGTTTTTATTTTACACAAAATTATTTAAACAATATCATTTCAAAAAGAGTTTGCGTTTTGCGTTCCGTTTTTTCGCGGGCTTGCCGCTTAGAATAGATGGCGAGTGGTTGTTTTCGTCAACAGCAGGGCTCGTTGGTAGAGGTTCGATGTATTTATCATGCCATGGAGGGTACTGCCCACAATTGTCTAAACAGTCGAACGGTGGTGGACTGGTAGGCTAAACAAATAATAATTTGTTAATATATATTTATTTTAAAAATTAAATGTGAGTATTACCGATGTCTTGGTTGGTGCCCATGTCGCCTGTGTAGGGTTGATTTGCATTAAAAATTCATTGATACCATTCTCCTCGTCAGCTCCCTATAAAAATTATTATAATTAATACTTATGTTTATTTTAAATTTATAAATTATAAATTACCCTTGCTTGTGAGCAGTCTTCAGAGTCATAATGCAATGGCGACATGGCTGAGTATTGAGGCGGTGATATGAGCCTCATTTTAGATTCGGTAAAAAACTATAAAATAATAAAAATATGTATTGTATTTTTCCGATTGAATAAGTTTTAAAGACTTACCTCTGGTTCTCCACTCCAACGTTGCGCCCACTGTTCGGATAATTGAGATGAAGCATACATTTTGAGTTGACTGATGAAATTCATGTCTTCTTTAGGATTGGATTCAATAATTTTATCGTCACTTAAATTTTTGATAAAAACGATCATTTCTTCGGGTGTCTTTGGTGGTAAATCAACTTTGGTAAATTCCTGGTCCAAATAATTACCCATAATCTCAAACTGTTTTAAGACAAGTGGTCGTATGATGTTTGACTTTCGAATGACTGTTTCGAAAATACACCGCTCCAAATATTGCAACTGTATTAGGTCCACGCGATTCAACAGTACTCTGCACCCGTCCTGAGTTTTTGACTCTATTACTAGCACATTTTCTCCACCATACACCATACTAGACAGCGAAATAATTTCGGTTTCCAGAAATAAATTTCGCTTATATTTTTGCGGTTGATCCAAAATAAATGACAATATATTTCCCATCAGAGAGAATATCCGTCTTAAAAAATCGGCTGGCATATTTACATACCGCGATGGTGTGATTATTTGGACTACGATATTGAATTCGTCTGTAGGATCAAGTCCTACATTCAAAAACTTACGGCCGGTGAAGTCAAGTGTAAAATTATTGCAGTCGATGAGGTCCGCAGGTGGTGTCGGAGGAACGTACGTGTAATTCTTCTTTTTGTATAGGGCATCGTTGTTGGTGAAAGAATCAGCCATGTTTAAAATTATTTTTAAACACTATTAGATAAACTGTTTTAAAAAAATCTTAGAGAGCAAGAAAAAAAAACGTGTACACTGGTTTAACGCAGTAGACGGACTAAATACAAGTGCCAGTTGTTTCAGCATAGTGCCATAGTATAATAGTCGTGTGAATTGTCCCTTCTTCGATATGACAGATACTTGTATTATTATTAGAGGTGGCTATTAAGACATCCTGGCTATGACAATAAGTAGGCTATTAGGGTTAATGTATTTTTCATTAATTGGTATCTTCTATTCGATATACTATAGGTCATTTATTGATTGTTCGGCGAGCGTGCGAACGGATTTACTAATGACAATACGCGCAGCTGCAATTTATTATTAAGGTGGCTATTAAGACATCCTGGCAATGACAATAATTAGGCTATTAGGGTTAATGTATTTTTCATTAATTGCTATCTTCTATTCGATATACTATAGTATAGAGTTGATGTTTCGACCGTATTTCACATCTCAAATTGTGTCCGAGTAGGTTAGGCGTTAGGTAGGAAACACCTAGGTCCCGGGTTCGAATCCGTTGTACGCTGTCCGTGCGTCGAAACCGTTATTCCCATATGGTTAATACGGCCGCCCGATTGCCGACTTTTTTTGCTTTTTTTTTCCGTAATTTTACAAATTTCCGATCTTTTCTCTTTACTGTTATTATTATTATTTTAACTTTTCTTTGTGTATAAAAATTACAATATTTTTACTACGTTAAATTTTTTTTAAATTAATCTACAATATATCATTTTTTATGTATTATAATATAACATGTATTTACGTGGGTAAACATGTTTTTTTCGATTTTCTTACGTTAGGTATCTTACAAATTATAGTTACTGGTTTTTTACTTTGCTGTATGAATATTTTTACTACTATATTTTTATACCATTATATTATGTCATGTACCTTCATCGTTGTATTTAAATAATGTATTGTTACCTAATTAATCGTTTATTTAAAAAAAAGTATAATGTCATGTACATAATTGTAATCTAACTGTTGGATTGCTTATATAACAAATAATTTGTAATTAAACTACTAAATTGTTCATTTAACAAAAAATATAATGTCACGTACCTACATATTGTAATTTAAGTATTGCATTTTTTAATAATTACATGTCTGTATGTAAGCAATTATATTATAATGTGTATTATTGTGATTTAACTATTCAATTGTTTATATAGAACAAATATAATGTTATGTACGTTCATCATTGTAACTTAACTATTGCATTTTCAATTAATTATTCTAAACACGGTTTTATGTATTCATTACGGTTTTACAATCACTGTCAGTTCATTTGTTTCTACAAAATATATCTTATCATTGTAGGTACTACTATTTCAACTATGTAACCAGGGCCGGATCTAGGGGGGAAGTCGGGGATTTATCCCCGGGCGTATAATTTTCGTGGGCGTATTTTTAAGGTTTTAAATATTTTGTAAATTGAAAATTGAAAATGGACTTTAAAACAAAAGTCAAAACTAAGTACGAAATAATATTTCACAGGAAATGTGTAATATTGGGTATGGGAATAAAATAAAATAATTTTATTTTTAATCGAGATTAGTAATAACTAATAACATTGATTTAAAAATTAAAAGGACAAATATGAAAAAGGTAAAAAATAGATAAAAATATAAAATAAATAAAACCCGTCCGCAATTTACTGTCAGCGGGAGTGTACATGCCTTAGTCTATCATAAATAGATTAATGTACTCTCCAATTAGTGACATAATAAAGTATGGTAAATTACATCATTACACCTACGAAAACGGCCGCAACTTAATTTGCGGTAGGCAGGTTGTTTCGGCCCTTATCCCGGGCTGCATCTTCAACGAAATTCATTCTGACTGGTCTCGGTGGAGCGGCTGCGGGATCGGCCAGGGCTCTTTCTGCAGCCACACCTGACGCATGTTCCTGAAACAAATATATTTATGTTAAACACACTCCACATGATGTGTACAAATAATTGTGAATTTTAATTGCAAAGAGCTGAGAATAAATCATATTACCTAAAATGTATTAATCAATAGTAATTGGTGTATTAGTGTATCAGTGATATTGTTAGAAATAATTATATATTATGTGTAATAAAAACATCCGATCATTCAATCCATTTATCGGTAGCGGTGAGAGTATAATCTATACTAAATATTATATATTATAAATCGTCCATGCTCGGTCAAAAGGGCTAAAGTCAAAAATACACATTTTGAGATTTTTATGTTTTTTATTTCTAATAAATTATGAATTATTTTTTGGTAAAATTAGATTAAGTCAATCTTTTTTCCTCTTTAAGTTATAACACTTATCATTTATCATATACAATTTGGCGTTTAATTTTATTGTAAAATATGTTATACTATTACTTTAATTTTTATCAGTTTGATTTATCAATTACAATGTTTATTATATAATTTTAATACCCCTATCTGTCAGCCCTACACTCAAATAAAATAGGTACATCAAACTGTGGTATCACCCGTATTGGATAATACGCGGTAAACCAACTTTATACCTTACCCTCGTACGCTCTAGGCTAATGACTGTCTCTAGAATAAATTCAGATTAGCACTGTTAACTTTTGAGGTACGATGGTAGCGTTTTGTCAGTTCTTCGTTCGTTTCCTAAATTGGAATGACTATTAGGACGCCACAACCAGAGCACTGTTCAGTTTGTAATAAACCTCATTGACTATAGGTGTGTGGGTCTGAGCACTGTTCCAATATTAAAGGTAAGAACTTAAGAATGACTTAAATAATTGTAACTCGGGTTTTCAGGTCGGAAACACTTTTATTATATTTAAAAAACAAACACAAATAAAATACACTTGGTGAATTCAGATCGCCTAGCCCGTACTACGATCGACGTTTCACACGTACGACCACAGTATCTACGTCCTCGCCGATTCACTCAGCGACAACCGGACTCCTCTGGTGCCTGCGCGTGCGGCGGTGTTATATAGTAATCTTATTGCTGTCTCAGCACATATGCTTCACTGACCTATGTCAATAGTTTACAATTTAAAATGTTCCCACCTCTATTACATATATGAAATAATATTTTGACGACTGTCTACAATATACGACAGTCCCCATTGTTTTTTGAAAAAAATGCCCTCATTTTTAATGATGTTTCTACATACAAATGTCTTATTACTACATTAAATACTAATCTACTTTTACACTATATTTCTGTCTCGGCTTATTCGCGTCGTTGACTATAGAATTATGCTTAAATGTTAATTTTAATTTACTAATTTATTTTTTTTTTATATGCGTTGTTTTTTTTTTTTTTTTTTTTTTAAACAAGCAATGATATACTAACACAGTATACAATAAATCTTACGGACCGCCTAGGCAGCGAAAAATATTTAATGCTAGAAACCCAGATAGTAGACCATTCTAACGGAGTAATCTTATACAATTATTCCAACGTTTATAGTAATATTCCAAAAGGAATGACAATAGCCACAATTCACGAATTAAACATACAAAATAATTAACAGTAATTACAATAATTTAAATTTAAAACAGATAAATCGATATTTCAACCGCCGTAATTATTTTATACTGTATAAAATTAACTCGGAATATAAATACAAAAAAAAATCTCTACCTGTGGCAATATTATGTGAGGATCTAGAAACAATTAGATACATATAATTCATAAATACATATTAATGATTAATAATTTTTTTATAATATAAATATAAATTGAGTTATATTTTATACTGTATTATAATGTATAAAATACATACTCAGAATATAGATACAAAAATTTATGTGAATACATATAAGGTTATAATAATTTATTGATTGGCTCTTTGTGGAAAATGTTTTCTTAGAGATTTTTCTCAGTTTGAAGTATAATATTTTTATTTCGACAAATAGCAGTAAATGATTGTTGTTCTTCTACGGGATTTTTGTTTTTTTTTTTTTTGATTCTGTGGTAGTTAATTCTTCTTCTCCTTTGTATTTATAAGGTAAGTGTTTATTATCTTGCTTGTTTTAGTTTTTCTGCTTATAATCTGTATATATATTTTTTTTCTTTTTATTTATATATATTCTCGTATATTATTTTTCCAAACTTCTGTTTTGATTGCAGTCTCTTCCTCGTGTAATATGAAAAGGTATTTGCTTATTGTTTTTATAATTATTGGTTTAATGCTTACTGTCTACTTTGAAAATATTATATTCGCACTTTGTCTCAGAAGATTGTTGCGGCTTGTTGTCTGTTGACTCGTTAATTTTTGATTATGCTGAAAATACATTCTATTCTTTTGTTTTTTTATATCTTCTTTTTTTTTTTTACATGTTTTTAATATTTTATTATTTTCCCTTAAATGTAATTGTAATATTAATTCATATATATATATATATATATATATATATAGGTAAAGGGTTAATTGAACTTATACATGACATATACTTAATTTATTTATTTTATTTATTACTGTGTTTAATTGCATATTAATTAATTGTATTTATATTTTTCTAAAAAGGGGGCTTATATTGTTTTGATAAAATTTAATTTTTACAATTACATTAATTTTGTTTAGTAATATTTAGAAAAATTATTCAAGGGACTTGATAAAATGTATAAGATTCTCGAATCCCTCCAGGATTTTTTTATCAATGTTGTCGGTAACTTTTTTATTCTGTCTTCGTTGTTGGTGTTTGTTCTCGGGTTGTTCCCCGTTTTCAATTTTTTTTATGTTTTGTTTTGCCTTTTTTATTGCTTTGTGTAGTTTTTTAATTTTTGTTCTCTGTGCGAATCTTTCGATGTCGTTCATCTGTAAATATTTATGAATATGTGTGTAAGGTTTATGTATGTGTGTGTATGTTTTGTTTTTTTTTTTTTTTTACGATGTTAACCTGAGCTGTGTATATTTAGCTTAATTTTTGTTTAATCTTTTTTTTCTGTAGTTAGTATTATTGTATTTGTGCAATCTGATGTTTCAGTAATGACCTGAGCGTGTGTTTTTTTTTTTTTTTATTGTTTTAATGAAAAATGAATTTTTTTTCTTTTAACATTTTTTTTTATTGTCTCGCCGGTATCGGTGGGGGATTTAGTAAATCTATTTTTATTAGGACGGGGAATAATTTGTATGCTAAAAATCCTATGGCTATGGTCAGTATTGTTAACCATCCTAAGTATATAATATCGCCAAGGAAGTCATTTATCAGAGGTTGTGGCATTTTTTCTAGGATGACCTTTTTAAAATATTCTTCGGGATCTTTTAACTGTCTGGTTATGTGATAGTTCGGAATTTCTTTGGTCCAGTCTTCATTTAGTATTTCGCTTAGATTTGAGAAGTATATATTTTGATCTTTCTGTGCCTCATGACCAATGTTTAAAGATTTTATGTTTGTCCATGATGTGGGTAATATTCTTTGTATAGTGAATTTGTTTAGATTGCTTAGTTCGCATGGAAACATTTTGAGAATTAGTACTTTCCCGTTTCTTAAAAGCTCATAATTACATGGTAAGGAAATCTTTATTAGACCTGGGTGTGTGTAGTTTATTTTTAGTTTTTGTGTTTCGGTGTATACATTTTTTTTGATTTTCTTATCATTAGCGTAGGTTGGGGATTAGTGATTGCAAAAGTATTTACTCCTATTTGTTTAATTATTACTTCTTCATTTTCTTGTTGTTTTACACATTGAAAGTAACAGAACTTGTTTATTTGGCTTAGCGGGAGATTTCTGAATAATGCTTCCACGCATTTTGGTGTTAGCGTGATATCCGAAGTGAATTTAGGGATGTAGCATAAGTCCGTTATTGGAGGATCGCAGTGCTGTAGTCCCATACCTGAAACTATTCTGTGATCGTCGTTTTCGGTATTTACTGCTACATACGTTTTTTCAGAAAATATTAGACATATAGAATCTTGAAATTTAAAATGTGCCGGGATGTATTGAAATAGTTTCCAATTTGTCGATTTTTCTTTAATTGGTATTTTTAATTTAATTAAGATTTTTGATTTTGAAAATTGGCATTCAACAATTGGTAGATTATAATATGAACAAATATTTTCTAATTTGATTACTAATTCGTATCCGTCTTCCATTAGTAGTTTTGAAAGTTTGTTCAGGTCGTAAAATAAAACTTCGGTATTGATCACTCGTGGAGGTATTTTGCCTAATTTGCAGTTAAAATAATATAATATACCAGGCACGTGAAGCTCGATTGGTAATTTGTTTATAAGCGTGTTGATCAGGCCACTGCCTTTATTCTTGCTGCTTCTTCGAGCGAGTGACATCGTGTACTGATTACATTCTCATCGTTGCTCAGTTATTTATAATGAAGTTCATCAAACAAAAAATAAAACTATCAGTTAAAAACGTGGACCCGCCTACATCGTTTATGAAACAAAGACACGGGGCGCTCCTACCTAATACGATACGTGCGCTTATCGTGGGTCCTTCTGGCTGTGGAAAAACAAATTTAATTTTCACTTTATTAACCAATATAAACGGAATACGATTTCACAACGTATACATATATTCAAAGACATTGGATCAACCTAAATATAAAATGTTGAGTGATATATTATCAGATATTGATGGTATAAAATTATTTACATTCTATGAAAACGAACAAGTTATTGAACCTGAGAAAGCTTTACCAAACTCTGTGTTTATTTTTGACGATATTATTACTGAAAACCAAAAGATTGCAAGAACTTACTTCTCCAGAGGTCGTCATAATTTAGTTGATGTATTCTATCTGGCTCAGAGTTATTCAAAAGTACCAAAACAACTTTTGCGCGATAACGCTAATTTTATTGTATTATTCAAACAAGACGAAACTAATTTAAAACATGTATACAATGAGCATTGCTCTGGCGACATGTCATATTCAGAGTTTAAAGACTTTTGCACTTCGTGTTGGCGTCAGGGGAGATTTGAGTTTATCGTCATAAACAAAGACTGTGAACGCGACAATGGACGATATCGTCATGGATTCGACACATTCGTCATTATATAAAGTGTTGTTATTGTGGAAATGCTTCATTCACAATCATGGCTGTCAGTGGTGATGTACTGGGAGAACTGATTAAAGCCAAAGAAAATATCAAGCGCAAGTATACAGCATTAAAACAAGGAAAAACCGACATTCATTCATTAGTATCAGAAACGTTAAGTCCGATTATCGAACCATTAGAAAAAATAAAACGTTTCGGCCCATCAACATTTCAAGCTCCACCTACACAGCAAGACATTGATATTCAAGATTCTCAATATTTTAACGACACAGACAATTCGCTAGCTTTTAACGACTGGTTTAAGTCTTACGATATAGACAAGACGTATGGACCTAAAATACAAACAAATGGAAGTGTACACTTAGGTAAAAAAGAAATTAAACTCGTTGATAATACGTTAACTATTGAAGATACATCATATCCACTAACACAAGGACTTGGTAATTTAATATTTTCAAAATCTCCAAAATTGTACACCAAAAACGATTTAGAAACATACAAGTCTATATTAATTCAAACATCGGCGCATCTAAAAGCAGATGGGAAAAAAATTAAAAAAGGCGGAAATAAATATACAGATATAATCCAAAATCTGTTTCCATCGGGCTCTGGGCTGTCAGTTAAATTACAAAAACATAATTTAGTATACTGGAACGAACCTAATGAGCTAGTCGATCGATTACGACTTCTTTTAGCTTCTAAAGCTGCTGGTAATACAGGCGTTTCGAATGAAATACTCTCGATTTTTGAAGAATTGCGTGAAGCAGGGTTAATAAAACGTATTCCAAATGTCTAAACGTGATATAGCTTATGAACTCCACAAACCAGCGAGAAAAAATTATACAAGGCGTAGAGTTAATGTTTACGACAAAAACGATCTATGGCAAGCCGACTTGGTCGAAATGATACCGTATTCGAAAAAAAATAAAGGCTATAAATATATTCTATGTGTTATAGACTGTTTTACTAAATTCGCATGGGCGACACCATTAAAATCAAAAACTGCTAAAGAAGTTTCCAGCGCAATGTCTAAAATACTGCTTAAACGCTCACCAAATCTATTACAGCTCGACAATGGTAAAGAATTTTACAATTCAACATTTGATGCGTTAATGTCTAAATACAACATACACAAATATTCTACGTACAGTACTATGAAAGCGTGTATTGTAGAACGTTTCAACCGCACATTGAAAGAAAAAATGTTTAGAGAGTTTACGGCACGTGGCTCTCACGAATGGGTTTCTATTTTACAGTCGTTGATTAACGAATATAATAATTCAAAACATAGAACTATAGGAATGACGCCTGTACAAGCTGATGCTAATCCTACGTCAGTGGAAATAAAGAAACGAACAATTATTAATGGACTAAACAAATTTAACGTGGGTGATAACGTTCGTATTAGTACATATAAAGGTGTATTTGCAAAAGGTTATTTACCGAGCTGGTCTACAGAAATATTCAAAATTGTTAAAATTAATGAAACATTACCTACTACTTATCAGCTACAAGACTATACTGGAAAACCAATTGCTGGTTGCTTTTATTCAGAAGAAATATTGAAAACAAACTATCCGAATGACTATTTAGTAGAGAAAATTATCCGTAAGAAGGGGGATCAAATTTTTGTCAAATGGCTAGGGTTTGATAATACACACAATAGTTGGATAAATGTACGTGACATTAAAAAATAGTGTCAGTCTAGCTACAGACATGAACGTGTTTGGTAGTTCTCAGTCTGGTGAAACAAAAAAAAATATTTCAAATCTCGAACAAATTGTTAAATCGTATTCGAATAAACTCGATAAAATTGAGCATTTACTCGAAGAAAATCATAAATCCATTCAAATTCAAGAAGAACAAGTAGAAGCGATACAATTGACATGTATACAAATAGCTGAGCATATGACAAGAGGTGAAGTATCATTACAATCAATCAAAGAAAGTACAGAAGCGTTGAAAATAATTCCTGCTATACTGAGCCGTCTTAACACTATAGAAACTTATTATAAAGACAAGTCATAATGTCTTCGGCCATCTTGGACATGCAATGCGTTCTTGGATTTAACAATAAATATATGATTAAAGAAATGTCTATAGTAGACACAGAAACTTGGGCGACACAACACTGGATTTTTAAACATTCAAAATCGATGGAAGATAACAAAAGTCGTAAAACCAACAAGTGGCTGGAACGTAATTTTCATCAACTACCTATAGAATACGGCGATATCGAGTATGAAGAAGTCGGCAAAATATTGAATTCATTAAAGTTCACCTGTATTTACGTCAAAGTTGAACAGAAAAAACAAATTCTTATGGAGTATATACCACACGTCGCACTCATCAACATTGAAGACTTGGGCTGCCCTCGTTTAGATCAAATATGCGATGACGAAACTTTACCTTGTTGTATTTTTCATATGGAATTTAATCCTAAACAATGTACATTTTATAAAGTTTTTGCTATAAGAAAATGGTTTATAAATAATTCTTAAAAATATAACAATAATATTTTAACATTGGCTGTTTTTATTTCACATAGGTAACCTAACATTTTCAATACATGATTATAGATAACAAAAATATACATGATATTTTACAATATAACGAAAATATATGCATTAATCTATCTCAACTATAATTAAATATAATATTTTCAATATATATACATAGTATTTACAATTTAGAAATATATACAGTATTTAATTATTTGGACATGCAATCCCTTAGAAGTAATCTCATTAAATCTTTCTCTTCATCGTTCCAGTTCTGTTCTTCTTCTTCTAATTCAGGCCAATCAACAATCTGCTCGTTATCATCCCTATAAAATTATAAATATAAGTAAAATAATTTGAAAAATATAAAATAATTTAAAAACTTACTCTAAACTATAATGCCCATGGGCTAGAGTATGCACTTTATCTTCAAGTACTAGCCTCTTGTCATCATAGTTATTGTATGTCATTTTGTTGGTTCTAATTGTTGTCAATTGATGATTGAAGGATCGTATAGATATATTTGGCTGTCTATTCACAAGAGAGTCCACACCTTCAAACAAACATCGTCTGTGATCTTCAAATGTCATATGATTCCTGAAAACATGTCCTCTGACACCCTTCGCCCTAATCTCTTCTTTGGGGGAATCAATCCCAATCTTATACGAATAAGATTTTGAGCGAAGCGCACAAAACTCTGTCATTATATCACCATTGGTTTCATCTGAAAATAGTCCCGGAATCTTTTTTCTCTCAGCAATATAACAGGGATGATTTTCTGGTAAATTCGCCGTGTCCATGCGGTCAAGTAAAATCGGGTTGTTTACCATATCATCATAGAAATCATCGGTTTCGATAAAATACACTAGTGAATCTATAAAAATTAATTTATTAGTGAAAATTAAGACGTTCATTGTAAAATAGATTATTAATTCACCTGTATCTGTATACATGAGTGATATTTTCTCCCCATAGTACCTCTTCATAACATTATAGTGATAGTCATACATCAGTGTCTTGCTTATGTCCAGTACTGCGAGTCCTGTGAAAAAAAAAAAAAAAAAAAAAAAAAAAAAATTATAATTTTTAAGATTAAGAATATAAATGTGTGTATAATACATGCCTATATATATAGGTTTATCGAATTTTATGATTTTATTCTCCAATGTTATTGCACTCAGTTTTCGTATATGCCGTTGCATGTTTAAATGTTGTTTTATTTATAAGTTTCCGTAATCTATCATCACTCGATACCAATTCTACTTTTATCCTACGACGAACTTGTTCCATAGTCTTCCCTGTAAAGTACAACATTAGTATAAAATCTTTATCACACTACATTTATACATACCAAAAATTGCATTGTTCATAAGCTTATAGAAATCCTTCTCAAAATCATTCAAAGCTCTCTTCCTCATCTCCGTATTTAATTTAATATATTCGGCTAGCCATGCTGACTGATTAAATTGTATAACTCTATGCACCTATAAAAAAGGAAAGTATTGTAGAACTGTGTTAACTATCAATTAATTAAAAAATTACTTTGTTAACTATCAATGGGTATACCCCCTTTCGGGTAACCAGTGGCATATCCTCGGCAGAAAAATGCTTAGATGTTTCACAGAATTTTGAAAAATCTGGCGTCAAAAGATTTTTAGCTAAATTCTCCAACTTCGTTGCCATAAACCTACACGTGTCTACAAATCGTATGGTAAACGATTTGCTAATATATTTTGAAAATGTTATAAATTTTTCCTCGCTATTAGGAATTACTTTTATTGTTTTTGCATCATACCCCAATTCAGTGACTATAAAAGAATTGCGTGAAGCAGGGTTAATAAAACGTATTCCAAATGTCTAAACGTGATATAGCTTATGAACTCCACAAACCAGCGAGAAAAAATTATACAAGGCGTAGAGTTAATGTTTACGACAAAAACGATCTATGGCAAGCCGACTTGGTCGAAATGATACCGTATTCGAAAAAAAATAAAGGCTATAAATATATTCTATGTGTTATAGACTGTTTTACTAAATTCGCATGGGCGACACCATTAAAATCAAAAACTGCTAAAGAAGTTTCCAGCGCAATGTCTAAAATACTGCTTAAACGCTCACCAAATCTATTACAGCTCGACAATGGTAAAGAATTTTACAATTCAACATTTGATGCGTTAATGTCTAAATACAACATACACAAATATTCTACGTACAGTACTATGAAAGCGTGTATTGTAGAACGTTTCAACCGCACATTGAAAGAAAAAATGTTTAGAGAGTTTACGGCACGTGGCTCTCACGAATGGGTTTCTATTTTACAGTCGTTGATTAACGAATATAATAATTCAAAACATAGAACTATAGGAATGACGCCTGTACAAGCTGATGCTAATCCTACGTCAGTGGAAATAAAGAAACGAACAATTATTAATGGACTAAACAAATTTAACGTGGGTGATAACGTTCGTATTAGTACATATAAAGGTGTATTTGCAAAAGGTTATTTACCGAGCTGGTCTACAGAAATATTCAAAATTGTTAAAATTAATGAAACATTACCTACTACTTATCAGCTACAAGACTATACTGGAAAACCAATTGCTGGTTGCTTTTATTCAGAAGAAATATTGAAAACAAACTATCCGAATGACTATTTAGTAGAGAAAATTATCCGTAAGAAGGGGGATCAAATTTTTGTCAAATGGCTAGGGTTTGATAATACACACAATAGTTGGATAAATGTACGTGACATTAAAAAATAGTGTCAGTCTAGCTACAGACATGAACGTGTTTGGTAGTTCTCAGTCTGGTGAAACAAAAAAAAATATTTCAAATCTCGAACAAATTGTTAAATCGTATTCGAATAAACTCGATAAAATTGAGCATTTACTCGAAGAAAATCATAAATCCATTCAAATTCAAGAAGAACAAGTAGAAGCGATACAATTGACATGTATACAAATAGCTGAGCATATGACAAGAGGTGAAGTATCATTACAATCAATCAAAGAAAGTACAGAAGCGTTGAAAATAATTCCTGCTATACTGAGCCGTCTTAACACTATAGAAACTTATTATAAAGACAAGTCATAATGTCTTCGGCCATCTTGGACATGCAATGCGTTCTTGGATTTAACAATAAATATATGATTAAAGAAATGTCTATAGTAGACACAGAAACTTGGGCGACACAACACTGGATTTTTAAACATTCAAAATCGATGGAAGATAACAAAAGTCGTAAAACCAACAAGTGGCTGGAACGTAATTTTCATCAACTACCTATAGAATACGGCGATATCGAGTATGAAGAAGTCGGCAAAATATTGAATTCATTAAAGTTCACCTGTATTTACGTCAAAGTTGAACAGAAAAAACAAATTCTTATGGAGTATATACCACACGTCGCACTCATCAACATTGAAGACTTGGGCTGCCCTCGTTTAGATCAAATATGCGATGACGAAACTTTACCTTGTTGTATTTTTCATATGGAATTTAATCCTAAACAATGTACATTTTATAAAGTTTTTGCTATAAGAAAATGGTTTATAAATAATTCTTAAAATATATACAATAATATTTTAACATTGGCTGTTTTTATTTCACATAGGTAACCTAACATTTTCAATACATGATTATAGATAACAAAAATATACATGATATTTTACAATATAACGAAAATATATGCATTAATCTATCTCAACTATAATTAAATATAATATTTTCAATATATATACATAGTATTTACAATTTAGAAATATATACAGTATTTAATTATTTGGACATGCAATCCCTTAGAAGTAATCTCATTAAATCTTTCTCTTCATCGTTCCAGTTCTGTTCTTCTTCTTCTAATTCAGGCCAATCAACAATCTGCTCGTTATCATCCCTATAAAATTATAAATATAAGTAAAATAATTTGAAAAATATAAAATAATTTAAAAACTTACTCTAAACTATAATGCCCATGGGCTAGAGTATGCACTTTATCTTCAAGTACTAGCCTCTTGTCATCATAGTTATTGTATGTCATTTTGTTGGTTCTAATTGTTGTCAATTGATGATTGAAGGATCGTATAGATATATTTGGCTGTCTATTCACAAGAGAGTCCACACCTTCAAACAAACATCGTCTGTGATCTTCAAATGTCATATGATTCCTGAAAACATGTCCTCTGACACCCTTCGCCCTAATCTCTTCTTTGGGGGAATCAATCCCAATCTTATACGAATAAGATTTTGAGCGAAGCGCACAAAACTCTGTCATTATATCACCATTGGTTTCATCTGAAAATAGTCCCGGAATCTTTTTTCTCTCAGCAATATAACAGGGATGATTTTCTGGTAAATTCGCCGTGTCCATGCGGTCAAGTAAAATCGGGTTGTTTACCATATCATCATAGAAATCATCGGTTTCGATAAAATACACTAGTGAATCTATAAAAATTAATTTATTAGTGAAAATTAAGACGTTCATTGTAAAATAGATTATTAATTCACCTGTATCTGTATACATGAGTGATATTTTCTCCCCATAGTACCTCTTCATAACATTATAGTGATAGTCATACATCAGTGTCTTGCTTATGTCCAGTACTGCGAGTCCTGTGAAAAAAAAAAAAAAAAAAAAAAAAAAAATTATAATTTTTAAGATTAAGAATATAAATGTGTGTATAATACATGCCTATATATATAGGTTTATCGAATTTTATGATTTTATTCTCCAATGTTATTGCACTCAAGTTTTCGTTATATGCCGTTGCATGTTTAAATGTTGTTTTATTTATAAGTTTCCGTAATCTATCATCACTCGATACCAATTCTACTTTTATCCTACGACGAACTTGTTCCATAGTCTTCCCTGTAAAGTACAACATTAGTATAAAATCTTTATCACACTACATTTATACATACCAAAAATTGCATTGTTCATAAGCTTATAGAAATCCTTCTCAAAATCATTCAAAGCTCTCTTCCTCATCTCCGTATTTAATTTAATATATTCGGCTAGCCATGCTGACTGATTAAATTGTATAACTCTATGCACCTATAAAAAAGGAAAGTATTGTAGAACTGTGTTAACTATCAATTAATTAAAAAATTACTTTGTTAACTATCAATCCGTTTTTAATAGCCTGCTGTAGACTGCGATAATGAACAATATAATTCTTTTTCGACTCGAAAGTAGCCATCAGTTTTCTCACTTTTGAACCTACAGGTATACCATTTTGAGGTAGGAAAGGTAGGTCGTTATGAAAGTCATGCAATTCTTCCGGATACGTCACGTCAACTTCATATATTCGTCCGATATGGGAGGTATCATCCAAATCGTTTAACCCGTTCAATGTGGGTTCAACCCACTTGAAACCACCATATGGCATGTATTGTGACATGGCCCATCCGTACAGATTATTACCTACAACATAGTTAATACTAAAAGGAATTTACTTAAAAAATATATTTTTTCTACTCACAGTCTTGATATATCAGCCACGATTTTGGTTTTGCTGGGTCAAAATCAGGTGTCTTATAATTATTGGCTTTGGCATACCGCATGCTCGCCTGAACTAATCCACCGCGTATACCTATAGAAAAAAAATTATTTATTTACTTATTTATTTATTTATTATTATTTTTTTTTTTTTTAAATACTCACCATTTTCACACATTAACAACATATCATAGTCAGTCAGCAATTCCAACTTTATTGCAGTTTGCTTTAGCATAGCGTCAAAGCTAAAGGCAGGCGCGGTAAAGTAGTATGCCGGGTCTAAATTGTATGCTTTCATACACACATCACGAAAATTTTCGAAAATGTCTGCCAGTAAAAGCACATCAATTTTCAAGTACAAATCAGAATATTCACCAAGTGTTTGACATCCAAAGTGATCCCAGACCTCGGCTGCAAACTGATATTCACTATCTTCAATGTTTTTTTCCGTCAATGAGCTATAAAAGCCTTCCTTTGGTGGCAAAGTTGTTTGCTCAAGCTTGGACCAGTCATCCGTATATTCATATGGGTATACCCCCTTTCGGGTAACCAGTGGCATATCCTCGGCAGAAAAATGCTTAGATGTTTCACAGAATTTTGAAAAATCTGGCGTCAAAAGATTTTTAGCTAAATTCTCCAACTTCGTTGCCATAAACCTACACGTGTCTACAAATCGTATGGTAAACGATTTGCTAATATATTTTGAAAATGTTATAAATTTTTCCTCGCTATTAGGAATTACTTTTATTGTTTTTGCATCATACCCCAATTCAGTGACTATAAAATGAGCATCGTAATTAGTTAAATTATGTAAAAAACATGGAACGAACTTAGGCTGTTGTAAACTAATATTACATTTAGAACATAATGTCTGCCTAAATTTTCCGGACAGGTGACAATGATCACGGACTTTATCATTTTTATTAAGGATACATTTACAAAGATTACACTGATTATTTTCATTATGCCTACGTGTATCTTCATCACTCATACATATAGGAACATTTGTCTTTAATAACTCTTCAATTTTTAATCCTACTTCTACAATACTATTTACAAAATGCCTTGCAACTTCCTCTCGATTACCACTACCGCGAAAAATAACCGGAGAAGTCGGTATATTGAATTTTTCAATAAGCTCTAACGGTACGTCTTCAGATGCCTTTACTACAAAACCATAACTCATAGGTTTATGTCTATGTATTATTCTCGTATTCTCACCCCTGCGCTCATCGGTCTTTATTAGTAACGCCTCGAAATCTCCATAAATTGCGAAAGGGTGACGTTGTGCATTTCCCCACGCTTTAAATTCAAGCATTGTGTCAACTTCGGGCATAATGGGGAGAATAGGCTTATGTGATCCGCAAATAAGTTTATGTTGTTGGAGAGCTGGCTGACCGCTTAACTTATATTTTAAATTTTGGTTATCAAATGACGTGAAACACCGTTTACAATAATATACCGAATGGCCGTGTAAGGTAGTTTGTGAACGAATAAGACGTGAAAAATTTGAAATATATACATAGAGATTTTTTCACCGTCACCGAATAAAATGATATCGAAATGGTTTGCTTTTTCGTCATCTACTACTTTTATTGGATATACATGACTACGTTCTAAAGATTTTTTAACTCCGTAAATATTTACAGACACTCCTGGGTTATTTTTTTCAAAAATTTTAACTTCACACCACGGTGTTGGGAATGATAAGCCTGTGAAATTATATTTGTTCTCATGCTGGTAATAATTTTCGCCTACTCGATGTTTATTTGGACCTGTCACGTGCTTTGCTAAAATTGACCATTTAAAACAATATTGATCATTGTTTTGTGGGTTAATGGTAGCCCGTTTATTAATTAAAGAAGGTGGAAGCTTAATGTAGGATGATCCAGCTAGAGCGTAATTATCAGTTTGTTGGTTAAAAGAACTATTATCTTGTGTATTATTAGTATTGTTATCGGTATTATCGTAATTATCAGTTTGCTCGTTAAAAGAACTATTATCTTGTGTATTATTAGTAACGTTATCGGTATTATTATTGTTATCGGTATTATTTTCGTTGTCAATATTTCTAATCGGGAGTTGAATATTTGGAGTATCACCCATGGGTGTGTATTTGTAAACTGTTAATAAAAATCCATCAATAGATTCCAAAACGTAACCACTACCCTTTGCTGCATAAATTTCCTCCTCGTATAATAATGTAGTGAACGCCTCATCTATTAATAAAGTTATATCCGTATCAATAAAGATTGGCCTAGCTGATGTCTTGAAAGACCTGTTTTGTGAAGAGTTTTCTACATTAGGCTGACTGTACGTTGCTTCTAGTTTTAAATTAAATTTAATTGGTGATATGGTAACAATTGATTTTAATAAATCAACAAGTTCTATTTTTAACGATTGGAAAAAAGAAATATAATTTTCAAAATTGTTTAGATTTTTAGCGTAATACCATACGATTTTTCGACCGTGTGCGGATTTAACTTCGACAAATCCTAGTTTATTAGCTATATCCATTCGAGCCTTTTTTGATTTAATGCGGGATGCTGTGTTTTCAACGTGTACACGCTTTCCCCCTACCATAGCCATATAAGAATCTACTTAAAAATAAATAGAAATAAATAGAAATCTAGCGCCAATAATAATAATAAAAAAATCTTACTTGTCGTATTGCATAATCCAGCACTTTCAGCATTCCTCAAAACTTCAACGCACATTTCATCATTCCCGTCGTCAAAATCGTCGCACGGCATATTATTCATATACTGCGAAGAGTGACCTGCTGGTATGTCAGGGACATATATTCCAGGAGCTATTTCTTTTTCACCAGGTGTCCGGACGCGAACATTGTCTACATAATTAATAAAAACGTAAATTAAATATTGAGGAAAATAAATAAATCTTACTTGTCGTATTGCATAGTCCAGCACTTTCAGCATTCTTCAAAACTTCCACACAAATTTCATCATTCCCGTCGTTAAAATCATCGGACGGTATATTATTCATATCTTTAGGCTGTAATCCTGATGGCTGATCTGTTATATTCTGTTCTTCTTCACATCGTTGTACATCTTGTACTTGTGGAGCGATTACAGTATTATCACCCCGTACATGGTTGTGAGTGTTTTTCATATGGTGAACAAGATTCGACTGGTAACTAAATGATTTAGTACATTGCAAGCATGGAAAGCAGACTTTATCATGCGTTTTTTCATGTCTCATCAAATTGTCCTTACGCGTAAACGTGGACGGACACTGTTCGCATTTAAACATATTTAAAAATGAAAACGAAAAGAAAAACACTTGTAAAAATATTAAAACACTGTAAATTTTTTAAAGTTGGAACGAGAACGATGAATGTGTCGGGTAGACTAAACCGTTTCAGCTATACTCGGTGATATATATAAGCAGAGGTACGCTAATGCTTCTTGTGGTAGATACTTGTATTAATGGTATATATTAAAATATATATTAAGTAAAAAAAAAAATCTTCTATTCGATATACTATAGGTATAATGGTAATTTATTGATTATTTTATAATGTTTCCTTGTATGTGTGTACAAATATTAAATAGTCTAATGTTATATCGGTCATTACTGACTGATTGACATTTTAATATCGTTAAGTAAATCGCATCCTGGCGACAGTCTGTAGATAGACTATTGATTATTTTATAATGTTTCCTTGTGTGTGTGTACAAATATTGAATACGAATAATATCTAATGGCAGGAAATATACGACGAAAGCACCATTGTGGTCTAATGTTAAGATGGGATTAAGATATCCTGGCTATGACAATAATTAGGCTATTAGGGTTAATGTATTTTTCATTAATTGGTATCTTCTATTCGATATACTATAGGACATTTATTGATTGTTCGGCGAGCGTGCGAACGGATTTACTAATGACAATACGCGCAGCTGCAATCTATTATTAAAGTTTCTTTTGCAGTTTTATGTACCCGTTAAATAAGGTAAGTTATTATTACAAAGTATACGTGACGGGGTGGCGCAGTGGTTCGGTGATCGCTTGCCGAACCGACGGACTCGGGTTCGAATCCCGGTCCGGAAAAAAAATTTTTAGCTTATTTTCGGGCGTAACATGTGATAAAATACGATTATGATAACAGTGATAACAATAATATAAGTCACGCACGTACGCGAGCAGTGGGCGGTGTGATGAGTGATGAGTGATGAGGATGCGGGTGCGGTGTCATGATCGTTCGGCGGCGGCGGCGCGCGGTGTGATGAGTGATGAGGATGAGGGGGTGAGGGATGAGGGATGAGGTTTTAGAATCGGCTAAAATATACTACTACTAATGATTTAATTGTTTTCAGATTATTTATTAAATTACATGTTTGTACCCAGGCTTATAAAAGTCTTTGTATTTAACAATTAATGTCTTTTTATAAATTTCACCATGGCCACTAGATAAATGAAACAGAACACAAAATAGAATATAATTTGTCATTTGTGTTTGCTTTTTAAATGGGTACAACTGTACAAGTATACAACTATTAATTTACTTGATAAACTTGATACTACAAAAGTACAACATAATTAAATAATTAAAACAAAAATACTATCCTATTGATTGTAGCCCAACTGCCCAAGACAGATTGAATATTATGTTTTACATATTATATTAAAATAATTTAAAAGTAAATTTATATTCTATTTGGTTCTTTTTTTTTACTATAAACTGTGTTTTTTGTCTAAATTATTTTTATAGTTCAAGATGTCAAACAGACAACCAGGTCCTTATTATTCTGGAAATTTTTAAAATGTAGAATGTAGTATTTTAGTATATAGGTATCTACATTCAATCCGTAAATAATAATCCATGATAAATATTTCTTTGTCGTGTTATAATTATAAGATTACAATTTTCAGTACATAATTACATTTTTGTTTCATTGTATTTATTCCGTACCTAGGTACATATTATTAAGTTTTGATTGTAACAAATATTAAAAATGAAAATGTATAATATTGATAGGTATGTCGTAAATTAAATATTGTTCTTTTACATAAAGCGTCCTATATTAAAAGTAAGCAATGGATACCTAATTTAGATTTGTTAATAAATAATTCATACATGTTATTATTATCAATAT